>PVKH010024571.1:0-13600 GCA_004027955.1 Chaetophractus vellerosus
TTACTACATGCCAGGCACCATGAGAGTGTTTTATAGGAATTATCCAATACATGCCCAACTACAAGCCTGTAAATAAACGCTTTTGTTATCCTTTTTACAGATTAGGAAATGGAGGCCCAGGGAGATGGAATAAAATGTCCAAGGCTGCACAGCTAACATGCTCTTCCTTTATGTCATGGCCATCAACAATTTTCCTGTAATAGTTGTTTCTCAGATAATTTCCCAGTTTGTTCTTTACCCTTAAAGTTGAACTCATAATATTTTTGTTATGCAAAAGTTCAAAATTGTACGTAGTCAAATTTTCAACAAATTTTAAATGTTTTCTTTCTTTGATTCAAAGATTGAAAAGTAACTTCTCTTTTTAAATCAAATGTTCTGCTGTAATTCTACTTCCTTTTTTTTTTTTAAGATTTATTTATTTTATTACATATCTCCCCTCCCCCCCGCTGCGGCGACACGCCGCGACTGGTCACCGCACAGGCGCGGCTTTCCCTGCTTGTGGGCGGCTTCTGCTTCTGTTCACGGCCGGCTCTGCTTCAGTTCGCGGGTGGCTGGCTGCGCTCCATTTGCGGGCGACCTGCCCTGCCTGTGGCGGCTTTTGCCCTGTCCGTGGCAGCTTTTTGCCCTGCCAACAGCGGCTCTGGCCCGCCCATGGTGGCTTGCCCTTCTCAAGGCGGTCTGCCCACTAGGAGAGGTCCCCGGGAACCGAACCTGGGGCCTCCCATGTGGTGTACCGGAGCCCTATCCACTGGGTTATTGCCGGCCCCAGTAATTCTACTTCTTAATAGTTCTCCGTTTCTTTAATATACTTTAAGATATACATGATATGAAATGAAAATCTAAACTTATAATTCTACAAATAACACATGCTTTACAATTATTCTAATGAAAAATACCTTATTTGGCAATTAATGTATGATGGCTCCTTTTTAATACATATATATTATATGTACACATTCTATTACATTCCTTTATTTCCTCTGAAAGCCATATCAAGCTGTTTTAACAATTGTAGTACTTAAAAGCTGTTAAATACCTTCAGTGATCTCTAAGATTCAAATCAATGTTCAACTTGGTAAAATATTCCTTCAAAAAGAAAAAGAAAAAAGAAGTAGAAGTAATAAGAAACACATAGCAAATAAAAAACAAGTAAAATAAAATATATGATATTGGCATTGCTTAAAATGTATGTTGTTTCACTCACTCTGAACATATTCACATCCATGCCTGCAATATAGATAGACACATAACCTATACAATGGAAGCAATTTTGTAGCTATACCAGGAGAGACTTGAAATGTTACAAAAAAATTGATATTTCTTTGCTCAGAAGATATAGTGCAAAAGCCATTTTAAGAAAAATATAGGGGCCGGCTCGATAGCCCAGTGGATAGGGCACCGGCATACCACATGGGAGGCCCCGGGTTCGATTCCCGGGGACCTCTCCTAGCGGGCAGACCGCCTTGAGAATGGCAAGCCGCCATGGGCGGGCCGGAGCTGCCGTGGGCAGGGCAAGAAGCTGCCACGGACATGGCAAGAGCCGCCATGGGCAGGGCAGGTCGCCCGCGGATAGAGCGCAGCCAGCCACTCGCGAACTGAACGCCGGCCGTGAACGGACGCAGAGACCGCCCACAAGCGGGGAAAGCCGTGCCTGCGCAGTGACCACTCTCGGCGCGTCGCCGCAGCGGGGGGAAGGGGAGATATGTAATAAAATAAATAAATCCTTGAAAAAAAAAAAGAAAGAAAAATATAAAGTGGCAGACATTTCAAATGTTCATGTGCATAAACAACAACATATTTGGAATATACACTTGATATTAGATTGATATTATGTGTTATAGAAATGGGGTTCAATATTGTGTGTATTTAATTATGACAAAGATAATTCATACCATTGAAGCATTTTATCAAAGTTATTGGTTCTACAAGGGAAAATCACTTTGTCTTTATACACTATGTACATTAATAATTGATGGATCCTGCCTTCAAAAAGCTAATGGTCTAAAAGGACTGAAAGCATGTTAAACATAATTACAACATGCTGTGATTAAGTAATAATAATGGATTAAAAGAACTGGTACAAAGGAGGAAATTTCCAGTTAAGGGAAGGGTAAAAAGGACAGCAATCTTCTCAGCAGCAATGATATTGGACTGTAAAACAATATGAATATCCAGGTAATATTATTGTGCATTGTCATGCAATATATATGTGAAAATAGGTTTCAGTTCTCTAATATATTTTAAGATCTGAATACCACATTTGAATGCTGTCATTGACCAATAAATGATGCTTTTGCACAAAATACATATCAGAAGGTGCCACAAATGCTTTTCCTATTATTCTGTCACTACCACTGAATTTACCAAGATTTTTCTAGCATTTGAAATTTTCACTATTTTACAATACTCTGATCTTGGAGGTTAATATGCTCTCTCCACAGAAATGATATACTAACTAATGCACCCAATTTGGGCCTTTGGATCACACATGAGAAATTTGTCAAATTTTGGAATATCATCCTGATTCAATTCTTTTTTTTTTCTCTATATGCAGGATTAAAGGGATTGAAAGGAGGCATAGATTACTTGTGCTTTGTAACTCAACAATTCAATTCAAATGAACAAGGATTTATTGAGCTTTTACTATATGCCTGAAAGTGTACTCTGTGCTGAGAATAAAAATATTCATTATACTATACATAGATCTGAATAAGAATTACCATCTTTGCTAGATGCTTAAAGAGACCACATGCTATGTGGTTGTGAAATAATTAAACATAAACATCTTCCTGTGCTGCTACAGGCAGAGCATATCTTGCTTCAGGAAATGTTTCTACCCAGCGGGAAAATCCATATGCAGTTGAGACCCTAATGAGGGAATGACCCTTTTTGCCAAAAAAGATTTTAAATCCAGCATCACTACATACCTCATTATCACAATAGACTTAACCCAGACATTGATCAGAGCATCCAGAAGTTAAGGGGGAAAAAAAGGTCATCCAAAATTACTAAGAAAATAACAATAGATAATTTATAGAGTTATTTTGGGAGAAAAACCTCTGGATAAATCAATAGATAAAGTCAGTATTGAAAGTGAATTTATGGAGTGAAATAGAAATTGAAAAAAAGGCCCTGAAACCCATAATATCACATCTGAATGCAGTGCTTAGGATAAGGATGTGAGACATGAAAATAAAAGGGAAACTATAAAAATAGGACTAAGGCAGATCCTTAACGCAGAAGAACTAGAAATCCGTATCAGAAACACTCCACTACAGAGATTTTAATGTTTGGTCCATTCTATAGGAATAAAAAGAGAGTGAGTCATCATGAAGGCCAGAAAATGGCCTGTTCAAAAGTACTGACTTGAAGAATTGCCAGTGAATTGGATGGACAGACCTACAATTTAAAGACAAGATTTTTATATTCTATAAGGCATAAAATCAGGTAAGCAGCCTACCTTACATTTGGACTCCATCCTAATAAGACTTCTGCCTCAGTAAGCTACATATTACACTCTGCTATAGGGGAATCGCTACTGTTTTCTGGTGCTTTACTAAAGTTATGTTGATTCAATATATTAATGGTTCTGGGTTAAGACACCTATAATACTCAAGAAGTCACATTCTGTTCTGTTTGATACAACTCCCTTCTATTTCAGGTGCCAAGTATATAGCATGCTGACACTGTTGTAAAAATACTCCTGGAGAATTGCAACAATAATAGATTTCAGCCTCTCAGAGGGACCTAATGTTGAGATTCTTGCTCAGTCATCTAGAATGCAAGCGCTGAGGGAGAGGGATTCTAATAAGACACAAATGAGCTCACCCAGCTTACTGGAAGATCCACATTGCTCTGAATTACCCCATACATTTGTAAAGTTCTCTACAAGGCTATATCTCAAAACCAGGGACAAGAAATACACAAGAGCCTTGTGAGGGCCAGCACCAGGGACCAGAGTTAGGAATCTACCCAGTTTACTCTCCCTAGTCCATAGCTGCTCTCTCTCTTTCTCTTTCTCCCTTTCCCCTCTTCCTCCCTATAGTTCCCCCCACTCATTTTACAGATTAGTTCTCTCTCTTTAATATTCATATACCACTTCACACTAAGCGCTGCATGGCCTCTCAGATAAAGCAATCTACTGAGACTTTTTCAGTCTCCCCACATGGTACATATCCTGAATATTAGATAAAATAGAATTGTCCAGCTCCCTTAAGGCATCTCTTGCTGATTCAGTTAGGTTTATCCAAGATGGTCAGAAATAGAAAGTTCTGTAAGGCCAGAAACAAAAGTATTGGCAGATTAAATATTAAACCTCTTTATGTGCTGCTATTATTGATGGTGTCAAGTCTGAGTAAGTTTTTTGAATTTACTGGATGATTTAACCCTCTTAACTTGAGGTAGTCATGCTATAAAACCAGAAGATTGGACTAAGGATTCCTAATTATTTTTCAAGAATAGAGGTAAAATCATAAAATCCATAGTGATAAAAATATTAATAATGGCCATATTAATTAATTAGTATATTGCTAATCAATAAAATATTAATTTAATGAAATGAATAATTGCACAAGGAACCACAGAGTACTTTCCACATAAAAGGCATGTTACATATCATGTATATCTGTCATTATATTATATATTATGTATTTTATATACATATTATATAATATCATATCACATCATAGGTAATATATGCCTTGATATTATAATTCCATAGTTTATAGAGATATATATGTTATATCATATAATATTTAAAACAATTCTATGCCATAGGTACAATTTTATCACCAAAACCAATAAGAAAACTGATATTAAGCACATTTCACTTCCATAAGACTACACAGGTAGTAAGTTACAGATTCAGAACTCCAAAGTAAGTTTGAATGTAAATGTATCTTACTGTCATATTTTAGAATATTAAATTTGTTCTTTTTTTAATTAGCTAAGTCAACAATCAATATTAGAATATAGTGGTTATTGAAATGAATTTTAAAAATATGATCTCTATTTTTCTTTATTCCTGACTACTTTTATTTAGAATGTATGTATATAAATACATATACATATAAATATATACATATACATTTACAAATATATGCACACCTAAATATATATATGTACACATCCATGTATATACATATAAATACACACACACACAATCACACACACACACACACACACACACGGAAAAGTTTTTGAATTCACCTTCTATTCTTTAAAGGATGTTTACCCTAGATACTACTGTGGTTTGAAGGTATGCAAATTGCATTTTATTCTTCAAAGAACATTTGCCTAAAGATAGTATTCAAAGCATTCAAAATGCAGAGCCAGCCTGTCTTTTTTTTTTCCCCCTAAATGAAAATGTGATTCTAGTTCTCAATTACTTATTCTCAATGATAATGGCATGATTGCCAGCTATGAACCAGCAGACTCTTGGAGTGACTATTGTCTCTTACAATTCTTTCAGTACTCATTGAAATAATATGATATGTTGTTATTTTTGTGTGCATTTTGTATTTCCAGCAGATTCTAAGTTCCTTGATGATGTCCTGTTCTTCATTTCTCCCCAGGGACTTTAATGGGAACTTGCCAATTGCCTCAGTTGGGTAATGCTTGGACATAAAGACAGAAACCTACACAAACTGATAAAGTAAGTAATTGGTTTATGTTAATGCTAAATCTCACAGAAACAAAGGATAGAAAATATAGCTGGTCCTCCTGAGAAAAGTATCTTTAACTGTAGAGTTGATGTAAAAGATGTTAAATTGATATTCTAGAAGCACAGTTAAGACTAATGATAAGCTAAGTTGACAAGAGGCTGTAAGTGTTTTGCATTCTAAAGAGAATTCGGATGAGCAACCTACAACGGAGTCCTAATTTCTGTAGAGTTTATCAACCATCATACCACCATCCCCTCCCTAGAGGAGAGAAAGAAAATTAATAGGGTCTTTGAATTTGGGGTAGAGTGTATTGAAAATGGTAAGGGGCTATTCATTCCCTCCTGCTTACCAATCATGGAAGAGAGGAAGTAAGGGCTCCTTACCACTATCAAAGCCAAGTTTCAAGGGAGGCCCAAAAGAACCACAGAAGGGATTGGAGCTGCCTCTAGGAAGCAGAACTAGGCATCTCATTCCCTGGCTGGATATTTGTCAAACTGCAGAACTTGAAGCCCTATTAGGTTGTGATCACTGAGGCAGACAATAATGAGGAGACTATTGAGAGATCTTGACAGGTATCCTCTGTGTTTGGGGTATTGTCCATTTATGGTCTGCAGATTTCTGCAGGTTGAGGATCTTTTAGAGTACCCTTGGAAGAAGCATGGTGAAGCATACGTAGAAAACCTCTATTCCATCCTTGTATTCTTTTACTCTCAGTTGGTAAGAGAGAGGGTCTCAGTAGTTACTGGATATCTGATGGAAGGAATAAGAGGATTAAAAAAGTGGCAGAAGACACAGCTGCCCACGTAGCTGCCAGACAAAGCAATGGGATGCCCAACATAGTAAAGGGATCAGAAATTGGACTGTTACCATGGACATATGAGTACAGAGCTCTCCCTATCTGAAGAGGTACTCAGCAAGCGAAGGGTTAAGGATAAAGCTGAGTTCCATTCTAGGAGCACCACAACCACCACCTCCCCAGGCATATAAACCATCAGATGGAATCAGATTAAGACAAATTGTATAAGTATACTCACCACAGAGGTAAACTTGCCAAGTTAAATAAGAATACTTTTCTTCATTATTAAGTATTTTCTCTCCAGCACCAAGACACTAGGGCAGCAAGAGATTGGAATGCATAGGTTGGAAGGGCACAGGGTAACTAGTACATGCTTTGAATCAAGTATGAAATTAGAGTAGTAAACTTGACTGAAATAATGTTGTTAAGTGATGGTGACCAGGAAGTTATAGAATCTTTCTAAGGCTAAAGAAAGAGGGATTTGATGGAGCACATTTGAGAGGAATAATTGAAAAATAAAATGAAGTAATGCTAATATAACCTAATCTTATTAAAGTCAATGTCTACATCTCACTAGGACCATTCCTGGTTTTCTTCTTTCACTCTAAGGAGTGGCACAGTCTCTCTCATTCCCTTATTAACCTTACCTCTGTCTCTTCTCTATGTACTTGAATTTGCCCAGCTTATATATGATTTAATATGGCCCCAAAATTATAAGGATCCTTGTGCAAAGTACCATCTCATTGTGTCTCCTAATATACATTTTCAAGGAAAGGTGCTGAATTTGCTTTAACTTATCTAGCAGATTGAGTCTCCTCAAGTCCATAATTGGCCCAATCAGCCATGGCCATGGTGTGGATACATGGTACAAACAAGGCAGCAAAACTGGAGGATTATTGTAGATTCTACCAGAAGGGGACATGGAAGAGGGGCAGTCATTGGGGTTAACTCAGAGTGAGTGCTCTTTGAATGTTTTGTGGATTGTGATGCCTGCTAGGTGAGTCAATTTCTTGAACATGTATCTGTAACCTTCTCAAACCACAAAATGATTCTCTGGTGTTATATCAAGGTGAATCATAGTTCTACTTACCCAACTAGTACTTAAAAACAAATTTCAAATCTTATTAAGCAGGTCAGATAAGACATCTGTTTTGGTCAAGAGGAAGAAATGAAGTCAGCTGATAATCTTCCTTCAAAGTACTTGCTCACGATTAAGGAAAAAGTTTCAGGTAAATGAGAAGTGCAATTGCATTACTAATGCACTTTTTCTTCAAGGTAGAATATAATATATACATAAAGCTGAATATCACTATTAGAGAAGCCCTGAACTTCAGCTGTCAGACAGTCCTGAACCTCGGATATTGCTGTGCTCTGAATGACATCTCACTCACACCAAGTCCTTGAACACAGCTCAGAGGTTTGCATTTGACATGTGACTGAGGAGACACAGACACACGCTGGACACTGTATTTTCTTGTAACTTGGCAACAGTTTCTTTTCCCTCTTAGCAACAGCTGAGAGAAGAGCTTTTTGAAAACTGAAATGACTATAGAACAGAATAAGTCAAAGCCTTTCACATTTCCTCTGGCTGGAGAGCATATTAAAAGGACCAGAATTTAGCTACAGTTAAAATGAAGTATATTAATTATCTGGCTATGGTTATGTTACTAGTGAAATTTAACTCAAAATTTTAATATCTTAATCACCTATTTCACCTCCATGCCATAATGAAAATATTTTAAAACATAGTCCTCTTGGTTAGTTTATACTCATGTCAGTTCTTGCAGCATGTGTGACTTAGACTAAAAAGAAACATATTAGGAAAGGCATTACTTTTCAGGTAACATTTTATTATTTAGTTAACCAACCATGACCTGCATTTATCATTTATTTAAAATTTAAAAAGGCTGCAATTATGGATGGAGATGAGGAAGAGAAGAAGAGATTGATTTTGACAGAATCTTTAACTTATAGATTGCTCTGTAGTATTCCTCTCTTTGTCTTGGTGGAAATGAAATTGTTTAAGATGAAATAAACTTTTATTAAGTCACTGAGAATTTAGAGTTTATTTATTATAGCATATAATGTCACTTAAGTAATATACTAGCTTATTAAAAAAAGAACTTTTTAGGGGATTTTGAGATCTCAGACAGTCTTGTTTGGGGGAAAACAGCTATTGCTTTACCTGTTAAAAGTGACTGCTAGAACTATCACAAAGTTTAAACTGTTCTATCAGACAATAAAGCTCAATCTCTTGAAATTAAGCCAAACCTTTTGTTTTTGTTTATATTTGCCTTTTATTTTAAATGAAGTAAATGTTATGTATAAGGAAATTCACAAATCTAAGCGCACACTTCCATGAGATTTGGTCGATGTATTAATGGGTATAATCACTTCTTAATCAAGATAATAAACATTTCTATCACCCCAGAATGTTTCTTCATGCCTCCACCTAGCCAATCCTCACTGCTACACAGGCAGTTAGGGTCGTCCTATTTAAAACCATAAATAAGTTTTGCCTGGGTTAGAAATTCATAAAATGGAACCACACCATATGGATTCTATCTGTCTGGCTTTTTTCATGCAGCATGATGTGTTATCCATCCATTCATCTGTTTTCCTTCCTATATCAATAGCCTGCTCATTTTTGTTGTTGAATAGTATTCCATTTCATAGATATACCACAATTTGCTTATTGATTATTCTGTTGATAGACATTTAGGTTGTTTAAAGTTTTGGGTCATTATGAATGCATTCCATGAAAATTTATATTGCAAACAATAACCAAAAAAGGGTGGGAGTAGCTATACTAATATCAGACAAAATAGACTTTAAACCCAAAACTATTGTGAGAGAAAAAAAGAAGGACACTATACATAAATAAAGGGGTAATCTATCAAGAAGAAAGGACAATCATAAGCATTTATGCACCTAACCAGGTCTCCTCAAAATACATGATGCAAAAATTGGGAAAACTGGAGAAATGGATACCTCCAAAATTATAGTGGGGGACTTTAATACACCATTATCACCATTAGACAGACCATCTAGACACAGGATCAATAAAAAAAACAAAGGCCTTCAATAATACATTAGAAGATCTGGACCTAATAGACATATACAGAACATTACACCCAAATACAGTGGGATATACATTCTTCTCAAGTGCACATGGGTCATTCTCCAAGATAGACCATATGCTAGGCCACAGAACAACTCTCAATCAATTCAGAAAGATTGAAATTATACAAAGTAATTTCTCTGAAGGCAATGGAATGAAGCTGAAAGTCAGTAAGGGGCAGAGAACCAGATTAGGCACAAAGTCATGGAAGTTAAACAACATGCTCTTAGACAATCAGTGGGTCAAGGAGGAAATTGCAAAAGAAATCAGTAACTACTTTGAAATGAATGAAAATGACAGCACAACATATCAAAACCTATGGAATGCAGCAAAAGCAGTGCTGAGAGATAAATTCATAGCCATAAATGCCTATATTAAAAAAGAAAAAAAGAGCTAAAATCAAAGACCTAATTGCACACTTGGAAGAATTAACAACGACAACAACAACAACAACAAATTAATCCCAAAGCAAGAAGAAAGAAGGAAGCAACAAAGATTAGAGTAAAACTAAATGAAATTAAAAATAAAAAGCACTAGAAAAAATTAACAAAATCAAAAGCTGGTTCTTTGAGAAGATTAATAAAATTGACAAACACTTAGGTAGACTAACAAAGAAAAAAAGAGAGACGGTGCAAACACATAAAACAGAAAGGAAGGAGATATCACCACTGACCCCACAGAAATAAAGAGTATCGTAAGAGGATACTTTGAAAAATTGTGTGCTAACAATATAGATAACTTAGAGGAAAGGGACAAATTCTGAGAAACACACAAACAGCCTACTTTGACAAAAGAAGAAATTGATGAACTCAACAGACCAATCACAAGCAACAAGATAGAATTTGTCATCAAAGTCCTTCCAACTGAGAAGAGCCCAGGATCAGGATTTTCCACAGGTGAATTCTACCAAACATTCCAGAAAGAACCATCACCAATTCTGCTTAAACTCTTCCAAAAAACAAAAATGAATGGAATATTGTCTAAGTCATTCCATGATGCCAACTTCACCCTAATACCAAAGCCACATAAAGATACCACAAAAAAGGAAAACTACAGACCGATCTCTCTAATGAAACTGGATGCTAAAATCCTCAACAAAATATTTGTTAATCATAGTCAACAACACATCAAACTAATTATACACCATGTCCAAGTGGGGTTAATCCTTTGTATGCATGGATGATTCAACATAAGAAAATCAGTCAAAGTAATACACTACAATACAAAGCAAAAGAAAACATCACATGATCACCTCTATTGATGCTTTTCTCTATTGAAAAGCATTCAATAAAATACAGCACCATTTCCTGATAAAAAACACTTCAAAAGATAAGAATAGAAGGAAACTTCCTCAATATGAAAGGGTATATATGAAAAATCCACAGCTAGCAACATATTCAATGGTGAAATGCTAAAAACTTTCCAAGAACTGGAACAAGGCAAGGATGACCACTGTCACTGCTTTTATTTAACATTGTATTGGAAGTACTTGCTCGAGCACTTAGGCAAGAAAAAGATATAAAAGGCATCCAAATTGGGAAAGAAGAAGTAAAAAATTCACTACATGTTCCTATACATAGAAAGCTCTGAGAAATCTACAACAAAGCTTCCAAAATGGTTGGTAATTTCAGTAAAATGGCAGGATATAAGATCCACATGCAAAAATCAGTAGCATTTCTGTACACCGATAATGAGCAATCTGGGCAGGAAATCAAGAAAAAAAATCCAGTTACAATAGCAACTAAAAGAACCAAATACTTAGGAATAAACTTAACTAAAGATGTAAATAACTTGTATACAGAAAATTATACAACATTGTTGAAGGAAATCAAAGAAGACCTAAATAAATGGAAGTATATTTCCTCTTCATGGGTTGGAAGACTAAACATCAATAAGATGTCTGTTCTACCCAAATTGATTTACAGATTTAACACAATCCCAATAAAAATTATAGCAGCATTTTTTTTTAAAGATTTATTTCTTATTTATTACATATCCCCCCCCTTTCTGCTTGCTCTCGCTGTGTGTCCATTCTTCTGTGTTTTTTCTATGTCTGCTTCTTGTCTCCCCCCGTCCCCGCGGCGATGCGCCGAGTCGGCCCTCCACGGCGGTGGCTCGTTCCGTTCTGAGGGTGGCTCCATTCCGTTTTCACGGACGGCTCCGCTCCATGTTTTGCGGGCAGCAGTCCTCCATGTTTTTGCGGGCTGCCGGCTTCCGCTTTCGCGGGCAGCAGCTCCTCTTTTTCACGGGTGACTTTGCCATGCCCGTGGGGGCTCCGCCCTGCCCGTGGCGGCTTTTTGCCTTGCCCACTGCGGCTTTTGCCCCGCCCACGGTGGCTTGCCTTTCTCAAGGCCGTCTGCCCGCTCGGAGAGGTCCCCGGGAACCGAACCCAGGGCCTCCCATGTGGTACACCGGCGAGCTCTTTATCCACTGAACTATCTAGCCGGGCCGCAGCATTTTTTATTGAATTGGAAAAGCTAACTATGGAATTTATTTGGAAGGGCAAGGGGCCTCAAACAACTAAGACACATTGAAAAGAAAAGAAATTATAGGAATTACACTAGTTGACTTTAAAACATACTACAAAGCTACAGTGGTCAAAACTGCATGAAATTGGCACAAGGATAGACATACTGAACAATGGAACAGAACTGAGAGTTCTAATATAGATTCTCACATATGCAGTCAACTGATATTTGACAAGGCAACAAGCCCACTCAACTGGAAGAGAATGGCCTTTTCATAAAATGGTGCTTGGAGAACTGGATATCCATATTCAAAAGAATGAGAGAGGATCACCATCACACACCCTATATAAAAATTAACTCAAGGTGTATCAAGGATCTAAATATAAGAGCCAAGACTGTAAAGCTACTAGAAGATAATGTAGGGAAGCATCTATGAGAGCTTGTAGTAAGAATGGTTTCTCTCAAACCACGAGCAATGAGAGAAAAAAATAGATAAATGGGATCTCCTCAAAATTAAAAGCATTTGTCCTTCAAAGGAGTTTTTAAGAAACAGCCTACTCAATAGGAGAAAATATTTGGTAACCATCTATATGATAGGAGTCTAATATCCCCTATATAAAGAAATCCTACATGTCGAAAATAAAGACAAACAACCCAATTAAAAAATGGGCAGGAGATTTGAATAGACACTTCTTCAAAGAAGAAATACAAATGGCTAAAAAGCACATGAAAAGATGTTGAACATCACTAGCTATTAGGGAAATGCAAATCAAAACTGCAATGAGATATCATTTTATACCCATTATACTGGTGGCTATTAAAAAAAACAGATGACTGCAAGTGTTGGAGAGGATGTGGAGGAAAGAGAATACTTATCTACAGATGGTGGGGAATTAGAATGGTGCAGCTATTGTGAAGGACAGTTTGGCAGTTCTCAGGAACCTAACTATAGAACTGCCATATAATCCAGCAATTCCATTGCTGGGTTTATACCCAGTGGATTTGAAAACAAGGAGGCAAACAGATATATGCACACCAATGTTCATAGCAGCATTATTCACTATTGCCAAAAGATGGAAGCAACACAATTGTCCATCAACAGATGAGTGGATAAGAAAACTGTGGTATATATACACAATGAACTATTATTCAGCTGTAAGAAGGAATGTGGTATTAACACATGGTATGACATGGATGAATCTTGAAGACCTTATGCTGAGTGAAGCAAGCCAGGCACTGATATTACATGACTTCACTTTTATGAAGTAAGCAAATTGAGCAGACTCACAGAGCTAGAGTCTGGAAGATAGGTTTACAGGAGACAGAAGGGGAGTAGAGGGTGGTGAGCTTATGTCCATATGGGCAAAATCTATAAGGTGGAAGGATGTGGGTGGGTAGTGTATGGGCATTACAATGGTGCAGTTATGTGATTGGGTTCAGCAGTGCTGTTCTATGGGGGGTAGTTGGTTGGGGGGTTTGGGTGGGACTATGCATGGAACTAGGGGAGGGTCAGGGAAAGAACAGATGAACTCTGGCGATTTGCATGCCTATG
>PVKH010024572.1:0-13603 GCA_004027955.1 Chaetophractus vellerosus
GTGGCTTTCATGTGGTTCAGTGTCTCTACAAAGTTGCATTCTAAGAGGCACAGTCTTGACACCCAGAGTATTTAAAAGAAATCCCAGTCCTTGTGTCTCCTGAAAAACATTAAAGGAACCCAATTCATAATGTTCACCATTTCTCTAAAGCTCCTACCCGCACTTCCCAATGCCCTCATGTACCAAATCAGCAAACTCTCTTAAGTCCGAGCCCAGTGATTTTCTTTCTCTCTGTCCTTATTCCTTTTCTCTCCATTCTGCTACGTAGGTCCATCCTACCTAAAAGTTCAGGAAACTGGGGTCATTCAGACTCTATTTTAATGGGTAAGGGGAAGTTGGGAGGGAGCCCTGGGGACAAGCGTATGGTCGGTCTCTTGAGGAAGGTTGGGGCTTGCTCCAGTCTCAGCCTGGAAGTGAGCAGAATCACTCTTGTCCACAAAGAGGTTCCTCCTCCTTCTCCAACAGCCAGTGGCTCTGTCACCATGGCCTCAGTTGTAGCAGTCGCTCCTTTCAGAATTAGAATTTTGGGAAATTCAAACATGGAGCCAAGTTATAATTGCTACGCACTGGCAATTCAGGCACAGCAGGTCCCCAGGTAGCTCCACTGCTGTTCTCGCTAAGCAGTGGTCCCCTCGGCCTGTCCTCTCTCCCACAAAAGTTTCATAAAAGCTTTTTATTACATAATTACACTTCTGTGCTTTGTAGTTATGTGAGATGACTACTCACATTAGGCACATTTAATTAGGAAATTAGGTGTTATAATCACAATATGGAACAAAAAAATTGTCATGAAGCTTTAGTTCATAAATAAATGGCTTTTTTTCTTCAAGGAGACAGAAACACAAAATCGATGTTACCTTTTCATTTTGGCAGATAGTGAAATTTATGTTTAGCACCAAAAGGGGAGTATTCCGTCTGTTTTCCAGATGGAGCCCACCTTCCCCCTTTCTCTGGGAAGTGGTCACTCTGGTTTGTAAGTGCCCCCTCCACCCTCCTGCCCCACGCTGGCTTTTCTCTCTAAGGTAGATGCTGAACTGATTTACTTTGAGACAGGTCTCAGTGTCAATATCCAACTGATCCAGTTCATTCCTTTCAAGCCATATCTAGTGCTCCCTATTGTGTGTTGAGCACTGTGAGGTACTGGAGATGAGTTCAACAGCTTAGAGGGGGAGGCTACCTACTAAACATATTAGACACTGAAAGAAGATTATTGGGAAAGCGGCAGGGACACGGGGGGGGGGGGTTACCTAATCATGAGGGCAAGAGAGCCACTTTTATGTGGCATTCTCCAGGAATAAAATCTATGTTCCTACCAATTGACCAAAATGAGATGCAAACGATTTGTTCATATCTGTACATATAGAGATTCTGTGAAGCTCTTGCTTATCTTCTGGGACTTCCTTCATTGTGCCTGAGGGCACCTGATGAGTTTTCCTTTCTTGTGACATGTGAGATATGAAATTGTAGGCAAAATTTCATGGGTTTGTATTTTTCTGGAGCAAAAGCATATAACTTTATCATATTCTCAGGGATGACTGTGATCTACAGTGACACACATTTATACTATTTAGTCATTTTATAAATCTAGTCTAAGAGCTATAGATAGGGTTACAGCCCCTCCTTCAGGCTATAAGGGTAGAAAAGAACACAGGGATGATGGCAGACATAGCCAATTAAGGATTTACGCTCTCTTTTCAATGGAATAGCATTGTTGCAAGGAAGCAGCTGTCCAGCCAGGGACAATATTTCCCAGCCCTTCTTGTATCCAAGTGCAACAACATGCCTTGTTCTTCCCAATGGAATGTGAATGGTGTAATGTGTGTCAATTTCCAGGGTAAGGAGTGAGTCTACCTTCTCCACCCTCTTTTTCTCTTCCTTAGTGATCTAGGGAGCTATAGGCAGAGCCACACGACAGAAGGAGCCTGGGTGCCTGAGTCCCCAGGTGGAAGGATGCTCACTGAACACCTGCACTAGACTGTTGCTTAAGTCAAAAATAAATTTATACCCTGATACCCATTAAAAATTTGATGTTTATATGCTACAGAAGCTACAGTTTACTTACTTGATACGAAAGGCAAATTCAACAGAATGGGATGGGTATTACAATAGTGTTAAATGCCATGGGACCGTAGAAGAGGAAAGCTGGGGAAAGAATCCAAAACGGAATGAGGAATACCTCAATGATGAGTGGATATGAAGGTGAAGGGCCCAGAGCAGGGCAGGACATAGGAGGTTGTCAGAAAGTGGGTAATAGAAGGTGAGCAGGTCAAGCAGAAGGAATAACACACGCAGATCTCTGGAGTTAAGAGTGGATGAGGACTGGGTAAAAGTGGTTCAAGATGGTTGGAGTAGGGAATGCGATGGGGGTGGTGGTAAGAGAAATCTGCAAGGTCTAGATCTGGAAAGGAAGACATTTAGACTTGACCTAAAGGGGAAAAGTAATGGGTTATAAGATGGAGAGGACATCATCAGAGTTGGGTTTCTGAAAGATCACTCTGGCTGCTGTCTGAAAGATGAAGGGAGCAAGACTGGTGGCAAGGTGACCAATGTGAAGGTAATAGTCTAACCTAGTGAGCAGTGACAGTGGCCCAAGCTAAAGGAGAGGAAATGGGAATAGAGAGAAGTGGCTGGATGTGAGAGATAGTAAAGTTGCAGAACTTGACAATGACTAGATAAGGGAGAAAAGGTATAGAGAGAGCAAGAGCCAGAGATAAATGGTGGTATAGGAGTGAATGGGCAGATGACTTGGAATATATAATGACAGTGTCATCTTGATTTTGTAATTAGTCTGATACATGGTTTTTATCTCTCTAGCTTTACCAGTAAAATGGGGATGATAACAACTAGTTTGCAGCGTGGTTTTTTTTTTTTTTTACTGTTCTTATTGTATTTAATTAGATTTACAATTGTAGATTAGTTGTAGATTTACAGAAAAATCGTGCAGAAAATACAGAGTCCCCATATGGATCCCTTCTCACACACAAAGTTTTCCCTATTATTATGATAGCATTCTGCATTATTGTGATAACTTTGTTACAATTGATGAAATAATATTATAATTATTATTCAATAACTATAGCCCATAGTTTACATTAGGGTTCATTCTGTGTTGTATGGTTCTATGTTTTTTTTTTCTGGAAACTTTTATATAACCTAAAATAATTTCCCATTTTATTCACTTTCAAATATACAATTCAATGGCGCCTTCATCACTATCATCCATTGCCAAAACTTTTCCATCACCCCAAATAGAAACCCTGTACCAATCAAACATGAATTCCCCATTCCCCACTCCCACCCAGCCTCTGTTAACCTGTATTCTATTTTCTGATTTTATGAAATCACGTATTCTGTTTATTTCATATAAGTGAGATCATGCAATATTTGTCCTTTTGTGTCTGCCTTAGTTCACTCAACATGATGTTTTCAAGGTTCATCCATTTTGTCACATGCATCTGGACTTCACTCATTTTTACAGCTGAAAAATATGCCACTGTATGTATATACCACATTTTGTTTACCCATTCATCTGCTGATGGACCCTGGAGTTGCTTCCAGCTTTTGGCTACTGTGAATAATGCCTCTATGAACATTGGTGTGCAGATGTCTGTTTAAGTCTCTGCTTTCAAATTCTTTTGTTTATATACCTAGAGATGGGATTCCTGGGTCATATGGTATTTCTATAATTAACTCTGAGGCATCGTGAAAATGTTTTCCAAGGTAGCTGCATGGTCCTGACAACGTGAGAGTTTTCCTGTTTCTCCATATCTTTTCCAGTTCTTATTTCCCTTTTTTTTAAAAAAAAATACAAAACAAAAAACAGCAGCCTTTCTAGTGGGTGTGAAATGGTATCTCATTGTAGTTTGCTTTTTTTTTTTTTGGATTTTTTTTTTTTAATATTCGCCACTTTTATCATTTTAAGGAGCTTTTACAGGCAGGTAGTCAATGTTTTAGTTTAAGTCAGGGGTTCTTAACAAGGGGTCTGTGAGCTTGAACTGAAATTCAAATAAACATTATTCTTGTGGGGATGTGTTGGTGCCAGTGTGATATATTTATTAAATAATACACAGTATGGTGTGGACTTAGTAAGGGGTCTCTTGCTTTTACCTGATTGGCAAAAGGGTCTGTGGAACCAAAAAGGTTAAGAAAACCTGGTTTAAGTACATGAACTATTTAGTCATGGCTGTCGCATACATTTCATATTTTGTTCATTGTGGTGGGAGGGCTTTGAAGAATGGGAACATTTGGTGAAAATGATAGGGAAGGCCAGCCCTTATGCAGGCTGCTTATTTCTTCCTAGGAACTCTGTTAGCTGTGCTGAGAGTTTGCCCTCAGTTCTGGTTGATAGTTACTTGCACTGTGTTACAGTGATTTTTAAACTTTAGCGTCTAAAACCACCAGGGGAGTTTGTTAAGAATTCAGAGTCCTTGAGGCCCCCTTCTGATTCAGTAGGTCTTTGGTGAGAACCAGCAAGAACCCAAATCTTTAACAAGGGCTCCCAAGTACTTCTTTTTTATTGTAGGTAATATAATGAACACCTGTGTGCCCATTAACCAGCTTTAGGAAGAAGATATTATACTACCTGTGCGTTTCCCTCCCTATCACCTCCCAGCCCCCACCCACACAAAAAGAATAGTAATTACCAATATTGGTTCACAGGTATGTGTTTCTTCACCTTTACCATATATTGTCAAATTGCACTCCAAATTGGTTGTACTAATATTTATTTGATTTGCATTTCCTTCATGGCTAGTGATGTTGATTCATGTGTTTATTGGCCATTTGAGTATCTTCTTTGGAGAAATGTCTATTCAAACCTTTTTCCTATTTCTTAATGGGGTTGTTTGAACTTCTGTTAGTGAAGTTGTAGGACTTCTTTATATATTCTGGATTTTAAACCTTCATCTAATATATCGTTTCCAAATATTTTCTCCTATTCTCTAGGTTGTCTTTCTACTTTCTTGATAAAATCTTTTCATATACAATATTTTAAAATTTTGATGAAGTCTCATTTATCTATTTTTTTTCATTGGTTTCTTGTGTTTCTGGTGTCAAGTCTTAGAAATTAGTAAATAACACTAGGTCCTGAAGATGGTTCTCTGTGTTTTCTTCTGGGAGTTTTATAGTTTTGATTCTCATATTTAGGTCTTTGATGTACTTTGAATTAATTTATATATATATTAATATATTTTTATTACAGAAGTTGTGAACTTACAAAACAATCATGCACATGTATAGAATTCCCATACAACACCCCTTCACCAACACACCACACCGTTGTGGTACATTTGTTACAGATTATGAGATAATATCATCAGACTATTACCACTAACTATGGTCCATAGTGTACATTTGACATATTTTTTCCAAACCCCTATTATTAATACAGTACATCCTTGGCATTGATGCAAGAATATTACAGTATTGCTGTTAATTGTAGTCCATAGGTTACATTAATTGTATTTTCCCCATGCTTCTCCACATTCCCACCACCCTGCAATAGTGACATACATCCGTTCTAGTTCACATTCTTGCATTTGTACTGTTAACCACAATTCTCATCCACCTCTGGGTTCACTGTGTTATTCAGTCCCTAAATTATTCTCTAGCTTTCTTTCAATTGTCATTTTCATCCCTAGACTACCGTTTTTAGCCACAATCCCATATATAAACTAACTGCTACTCACTATAATGTGTTGCCATCAACTCTATCCATTTCCACACACTTACAGTCAAGTTAATTAAAACTTCTACATACACAAAACATCAGTACTCCTCCACAGCCCTCCTGTTATCTCCTATGAATTAATTTTTGTATGGTGTGAGGTAGGGGTCCATCTGCATTACTTTGCATATGGCTATCCAGTTCTTCCAGCACCATTTGTTGAAAAGATTATCCTTCCCCAACTGGGTGGGCTTGGCACCTTTGTGAAAAATCAATTGGTTATAGATGTGAGGATTTATTTCTGAATTCTCAGTTCAATTCCATTGGTCTATATGTCTCTTCTTGTGCAGTACCATGCTATTTTGATTACTGTAGCTTTGTAATATGTTTTAAAATTGGGACGTGTGAGTCCTCCAACTTTGTTCTTCCTTTTTGGCTATTCAAGGCCCTTACTCTTCCATATGAATTTGATGATTGGTATTTCCATTCCTGTGAAAAAGGCTTTTGGAATTTTGACTGGGATTGAATCCATAAATCACTTTGGGTAGAATTGACATCATAACAGTATTTAGTCTTCCAATCTATGAACATGGAATGTCCTTCCATTTATTTAGGTCTTCTTTAAATTTTTTCAGCAATGGTTTTTAGTTGCCTGTGAACAATTCTTTTACATCCTTGGTTAAATTTATTCTTAGATATTCAATTCTTTTGCTTTCTATTGTAAATGGAACTTTTTCTTTAGAGTTCCTCATTAAATTGTTCATTACTAGTATATAGAAACACCACTGGTTTTACTTATCTCCTTCCTTTGCTCTGGAAAGAACTTCCACTACAATGTTAAATAACTGTGGTGACAGTGGTGAAAGATATGTCCTTTATCATATTAAGGCTGTTTCTTTCTATTCGTAGTTTTCTGAATGTTTTTATCAAGAAAGCATGCTGTATTTTGTCAAACATCTTTTTCTGCACCAATTGAAATGATCATGTGGTTTTCTCCATCATTCTATTAATATGGTGTATTATATTAATTTTCTTATGCTCCAATTATCTCACCTATTTGGAAATAATAATAGGAAGATGTTCTCAATGATGGTGGTCAGTGTTCCTAAATTTTCTCATTTTTTTCCCAAAGTACTTAGGTTCAGAGTGACTCTCAATTAAATGTGCAGAAGGTCTTTTTGTCAGCACAGGGAGGAAACACATGAGGCCCTCAGTAAACATTTGCCACGTGATCGTCACTGTAGCAGTTTGGCCTTATTTATGAATTCCAAAAGTAGATATTGGATTATGTTTGTGAATTGGTCTTTTCCTCTGGGCATATTAGATTATATTGGATTCAGAGATTTACTTGATTTAATGATGATTAAGGCTTTTATCAGGCCACTTCAGTAGGACTTTGAGACCCTTTCCCTTGGTGGGCAGGGACTCACAGAAAAACTGCACCACAGAGAAGGAAGGTTGGAGTTTTGAGCTGGAACCCAGGAAGTAAGCACACAGAGGAGCAGAGCGACTGAGCCTGGACAGAATTGAGCCCCAGGGAGAGAGACAGAGCCGGTTGCCTGATAGTCTACAGCGGGTCTTGTGGAGAGAGGCAAAGCCTAGAGAGCCTCATCGTCTACAGCTGACCTCGTGGAGAAAACAGAGGAGCTGAACTCAGAGAGCAATGAGCCTCGGGAAAAGAGGTACCCAGCAAATCTAAACCCTTGCACACGTCAGCAGCCATCCTGCTCCAACATGTGGCAATAGACTTTGGTGAGGGAAGTAACTTACGCTTTATGGCCTGGTAACTGTAACCTTCTACCCCAAATAAATGCCCTTTATAAAAACTAATCGATTTCTGGTATTTTGCATCAGCACCCCTTTGGCTGAATAATACAGTCACTATCGCATAACAGACCTATAATGTGGTTGTTTTTCTTGATACCAGCTGGGCTTACTATATTTTACAGTTAGTGATAAATTTATTTATTTATTTATTTATTTATTTATTTATTTATTTATTTATTGGAGGAAGTGGGGATTGAACCTGGACCTCATACATGGGAGGCAGGGGCTCAACCACTTGAGCTACATCCACTCCTCAATGAGGGCGGGTTTTTTCATTTATTTGAGCTTGTTTTTAGTAGGAACTGGGGATCAAACCAGGTATCTCGTACATGGGAAGCAGACGCTCAACCACTTGAGCTATATCTACTCACCAAGACCTATTTTGAAAACCAGAAACACCCCTTCATTTAATTAATAAGATTTAGATATTTAGGTCTGACCTACATAAACACTTGCCATTTCCACACATCTGGACTTTGGAGATAATACAGAGAACTTCTTTCTTCAACCAAATGACAAAGCATTTTTTGAACCAAAGAAGCCTGATTCAAGCAATTACTTATTTTTACATGTACTTTCTGAGGCTTGACCAGCCAACTTGGCAGGAGGCAAGCAATTGGAGTTTATAGTAGAATGAATCCTTGATTTAAGTACCTGGGTCAAAGATAAAAAAGAGCAGTTCACACAACATGGCAGCTGGCATTATGAACTCTTTGCATAAAACAACAATTTGCAACAAGTATAGATGGATCATTAGTGCTTTTGGAACAATAAACCTCTCATTTGATTGCATCATTTTAAATGTTTGATGGAGTGCATTGCAATACCTAATTTAGTTATTCTCAAATGGCAGCACGGATGACGATCCCCATTTGGGTTTGCAGTTCATCAAACGTCTGCCATTCTCCTGTGATGAGAAATGATTCCAGAAGTGAAAGGGAAGACTCAGGATAAAACATCGTGGAGATTAGAAAGATTTAACGGCCGGTTGATGCTCTCAGAGAGAGGCTCTGCCTGGCTGTGTCCCAGAAGCATTCTCCATACGATGGGCACTGTGGTGGACTGTGGATTTTTCTTCTTCTAGTAACAGTGCCTTCTTTCTTTTGTCTCTGTACTGATAGGCTGTCAATCTGGTATGGTCTTTGACATGGGGGCTGTCAATCCTAGGGGCCCACTTCCTTTCCTCTCTTACCCCAACACACCTACAGTAGGCATGTAAACCAGGCTGGGACCTCCTAAGCGCACTTTTCCCTTTGAAAATGGTGATTGGCTGAGGGGCACGTATGTGAGTAAAGTTAGACCGATCAGATTCCTTCCCCAGACTTTACCAAATTAGTCGGAGGGAAAGCTTGCTCTTGTTTTTGGATTACAAGTAGTAAATATATAAGCCAAGCCTACCAGCACCTATCTTTCCTACCATGGAGAAAGAGCCTTCCTGCAGCAGGAGAGGACAAGGCTAGTGTCCAAAGGAAAACTACTGGGAGCAGAGAAAACTGCCTGGGAGGTCCCAGCTTCAGTTCTCGATGCCTCCTAAAAGCAAAAGAAAAAAACAAACAACAAGCAATCGGGCAAAGGAACCAACTCAGGGGAGCCGATGTGACTGAACCCATGTTTAAGCGTGGGCTTCCTACATGTGAGGTCCTGGGTTCAATCACTGACCAGGGTATCTCAAAACAAACAAACAAAACAAACAAGCCACCATTGGGCATGCAGTATGTGAGAAATAGCACTCAGGTTCTGAGTCCCTGCAGCCAGGAGTGAAAGCCACCCTTGGACTCCTCAGATACATAAGCTAATAAATTCCACTTCCATTTATTTATTTTTTAGGAGGTATGGGGGACAGAACCCAGGACCTCATACATGGGAAGCAGGCACTCAACCACTGAGCTACATCTGCTCCTCAATGAGAGTTGGTTTTTTCCTTCGTTTGTTTGGTTTGTTTTGTTTTTAGGAAGCACCAGGGATCAAACCTGGGACCTTGAACGTGGGAAGCAGGCGTTCAACCACTTGAGCTACATCCGCTCCCCTTCCATTTTGTGACCTACCTAGTTCTAGCTGGATTTCTGTCACTTAAAATAAAACTGGTCTCATTAATGCAGTTGTTAAAAATGTAATTTCAATGGGAAAAAAATCAACTAAACTTCCCCATAACTCATTCTGTCATGGCCAATGTCTAGGCACTAATGCTAGATTTCTGATTATGGATTATATAAAATGGTTACCTGCAATGTATTTTTATGAGAGTGATAAAAATCACATTGGGGTGAAGTAAGCCAAGAGGTCATTTTTCCCCATGTCTGGAATGAGATTGTGTTTAAATGTTGGAGCTGGAAGCCACCATTCATCACTGCCATAACAGAACCAGAACATTTGTATAGGGCAACATCCTCTTGGACAAAGGCAGCGAAAGTTGTCTTTAAAGGTGAAAGGTTGTCACGGGTAAAAATAACCCCTTTCTCAAGACTTGCAGGCTGTCTTTCAGTTGAAGTCTCGATTTCCTATCACTCCTTCATATTTTTGTTTGGTGACAAATTACTGAGATATAATTCACATACCATACAATTCACCTATTTAAAACAGTACAGTTCAATGAGGTTTAGCATTTTCACAGAGTTGTGCAACCATCACAACTAATTTTAGCACATTTTTGTCACCCCATAAAGTAGCTCCTTACCTTTTAGCAGCCATCCCCAATTTCCCACAGCTCCTTCCCACCTTGCTCTAGCCAACTACTAATCTACATTCTGTCTCCATAGATTGGCCTGTACTGGATATTTAATATCAATGGAATCATACAATATGTAGCCTTTTGTGACTAACTCCTTTCACTTAGCATAATGCTTTCAAGGTTCACCCATGTTATTGCATGTATCAGTACTTCATTTCTTTATGTGTTTGCGTAATATTCCATTTTATGTATATGGTACATTTTATTTATCCATTCATCAGTTGTTGAATACGTTGATTGTTTCCATTTCTGGATATTACAAATAATGCTCACTATGAACATTCATGTATAACTTTCTATGTGGACATATGATATCATTTTTGGGGGGAATTTCTGGGTCATATAGTAATTCTATGTTTAACCTTTTGAGGACCTTTCAGATTATTTTGCAAAATGACCGCACCTTTTTATGTTCCTACTAGCAATGTATGAGGCTGCCAATTTCTCCATATCCTTACCAACACTTGTTATTATCTGTCCTTTTCATCACAGTCATCCTAGGAAGCATGAAGTGGTATCTCATTATGGTTTTCATTTGCCTTTCACTTATGGCTAATGATATTGATCATGTACTTACTGGCCATTTGTGTATCTTCTTTGGAGAAATGTCTATTTGAATCATTTTTCCATTTTAAAAATTGAGTCCTATCACTACTGTAGCAGTGCCAAGGACACTTTGGTGAACAAAACTTGGCCTCATGCTTTGGAGTGACTTTATCTATTGTGGGAAAATGGACTCTGCATGGTAAATGGAGTCAGGAAGATAACCATGGAAGAGAATAGACCAGAGAGAAGACAAGGGTTCCATCACTGTGCTGGGGTAGGGAGTAAGGTGGATAGCTGTGTGTTGGAGGTGAGTGTTATTACCTCTGGCTTCTTTTCAACTTCAGGACTCTATGTGTCACCACCATGAAGAAGACTTCCTTGATTGATTTCAGAGAGATCCCATGAATTGTTTTATATTAAATTAGTTTTATAATTTTGCTTTCTTTATAACAAATGACGTAATTTTTTGCAATATTTGTCTGCTTCCTTTTTTTTCACTTTCAATTCTTGGATGACAAGACCCATGTCTGTCTCACTGCTGCAATGTTCTCAGCTCCTACTGCAGTGCTCAGCATAGTGCATCTATTCAAGGAATACTTCTTGAATAGAAAATAGCTCATATTATAAGAGAGCTAGACATATTAGTTTATTTTCCGCAAATATTAGAGAAAACTTTATGAAATAGTTCTTGGTAAAAGACTACTTTTCAAACAAACTCACTTCTGCTCCCAGATCTATTATTTATTTGAGAATATCCATATCCAGAATGTGTTAACAATATTAAATCTTGAAAACTATGAAGTATACCAGGCATTGGTCACATACTCTTCATTCAGAGCAAAATTTAGCTCAAGATAGGCTCTTCCTGAACCCCATTATCTATGGACAAAAGGATTTTATTAATAAGGTAATGCTACTTATATTTTAGTCCTACTGTATTGAGCCAACTGCGATGGAATTTGAAGATTCCGAAGGCTCCACCTTTTTTCTATATTCTGGAGTAAGAAAAAAAATGCTTTGTGGAAAAAGGCTAACACATCTCACCCTCTGTAAGCACAGGTTCTAAATTCTACTCTATTACTGAAGCACTATTCTCATGTCATTTCATATATTATGTCATATCTTAGTTATGTTTGTGTAGAATAAACAGGTGAACAATATTTGGGCATAGGAGATGAAATCTCAGACAGGGATAGGAAAATTTTTAAAATTGTGAATGATTTTAAATGCTTGTTCATATATTTACCATGTTTCAGAACTCTAGCCAAATGGAAGGGCCTATCTATCCCTTCTCTACAACCCTTCCACACCTGAGAATAAAAGTGAAGGTCCCTGATTGAATGCTGAGGAAAATGAAGGGTCTAGGATCATTGTAAAGTGACGGGGTGAAGGGTGGTACCATATTTTGAGATAGGGAGATATAGTGTTCAAGGGGCTTGAAGGCCAGTATGTAAGGGTTCAAATCATGGTGCCGCCACTTATTAGCCATGTGACTTTGAGCAAGTTACTCAGTCTCTCTTTGACTCCATTTCTTTAACCATAAAGCAAGGAGAGTAATAGTACCAATCTCATAGAAATGATGTGAGGACTAAATGAGTTAACATACAAAAAGTACTTAGAATTGTGCTAGAGGATAGTGTTTATTAGTATTTGTTTTTTCCTTATTACTCTCTTCCTTACCTTTTATCCTCATTATTATCATGATTATTGTCATCAACAGGAATGCAAGAGGAGGAGGAATATAGGGGAAAGTAAGTAAGTTGTTGATAGGTTCCATTTTGGACACATTCACTTTGGGGTACCTGTGGGACATCCAGGTAGAGACACCTAGTAGATAGATGGAGTAGTTGGCTTGGAGCTCAAAAGAGCTATCTAGGCTGCAGATGTGGTTTTTACAACTAGGGTACAGGTTATAGATGAATGCCTGGGATTGGATAAGAGCTCATAGGAAAAGAAGGCAGAGGGGGAAAAGCCTTAAAGGGAATACAAAGGAAGAGGAGCCAGTAAAAGATAATAGTGGTTATAAAAGCAGGAAAAGACTAGATATAGTGCTGCACTGGAAATTAAGAGAAGACAAGGTTTAACAGGGGGAGTGGTCCATAATACTCATTGATCCAGAAAGTTCAAATAATATTGAGGAATAAGGAGTTCATTGAATCAGTGATTAGGAGGTCACTGGCAACTTTCACCGGAGCATTTTCAGAGGAGGGTGACTTCCTCATTTGGCTGATTTGAATCTGAACTGAAGTTGGAGGCTATGACTTGGAGCACAATTATGTGATTTCCTCCAGTAGGGAAGAAAGTATATCACTGGTGTTAAGACTTTAGGCGGCTGAGTCTTGCGTTGGCACTCCTAAGGGCTGTCACCTTAAGGAGCTTACATCCAAGAAAGAATAATTAGCAGAATGGAAATAAGGTAAGAACTTAGCATGCACTTGGCAAACAGTCAGTTCCAATGTAGGGATTCTTTGATAAAACCAAACTGGAGCATGAATCTGAAAGTGTGGTCCTTGGACTTAGGCTTCTTCTTCTTTTTTTTAATATGGAAGCAAGATGTTAATTAGGCAGTGGAAAGAGGGTCTTCACAGAGGGGGTACAGGAAGTGATGAGGGGGATGAGGTATGGCTGCAGATCCAACAAAGTACAGTTATTCTACTCAGTAGACTAGAACTCACTGAATAGCAACATGAACAGCTCTGTGATGGGAGGGCCTAGTACTCCCTCAGTCTCCTCCATATGAGTTGTGCCAGAAATGTTAAATGTGACCTTGCTTCCCTTGGCAGTTGGAGCTGAGATTGGCTTTTACCAGGGAAATCATGCCAGAAGGATGATCTTTT
>PVKH010024573.1:0-13598 GCA_004027955.1 Chaetophractus vellerosus
AACTCAAGGATGGTTTCTCACCAAAGACTGTTGCCACGTGTTGAAGCAAGATGGCGGGCGGTCTCTGCGAGCATTCAGCCTTCCTCTTCCTCTTAAGGCTCCATGGGCCCAGCTTCTTCCAAGCTCAGCATAGACTGGAGGGCTCGTTTCTTTCTGGGCCTTCTCAGCTGCTTAAGGCTCTGCTCTCTTTGGCTGCAAATTATCAGGAGAATGGCTCATCTCTCCCCAGGGCCACAGGATCAAAGTTCTCTCCTCTTCTGTGTCTATGGAGCTCTCTCTCTTTACCTGTGTATCTTCTTCTGTGTGTCTTCTTGAGTGAGTGTCTGTTTATATAGCCCACCAAGGGGGTGGGGACTCAACCCTGAGTCATGCCCCCCTAACGTGGTCGAATCAAAGCCCTAATCTAAATAGGTAATGCAATCAAGACATGCCGGCTGAGCCTAATGCATTCAAAGGGTGTCACACCCAGAGGAACAGACCAGTTTACAAACATAACCAATATCTTTTTTGGAATTCATAAATAATATCAAACTGCCACACTGTGTATCATCATATTCTTAACACTTTATAAAAGAAGAACATTCTCATATTTATACTGTTAGCCACAATCTTCATCCACCGCTGAAATCACTGTTATACAGTCGTTAGATTATCTCTAGCTTCCTTTCAGTTGGCATTTGCATCCACATACTACCCATTTTTCTTTCGACAGGCCTGAGCAGAACAGTGGGGCTGGGGCAAAGGGGCCAGGCTGCACTTTCTTCCCCAAAATGAAAGGAGAAAGACCAACACCCAGAAGATGCAGTGTTGCCTGCTAATGCAAGACACAGGTGAGGACCACCTGTGTTCCCTGGCTCCAGGTAACGTCTTTTCTACCTGGTATCAACGTGGCACCACAGCCCTGCTGAGGCCCCTTGATAGGTCCCTTTCGGCCAGGTGGGCCAGCCTCTCCCTACCTAGAACCGCACCCACACTGTACCCCCACACACACCCACACACCTGGTTCTCGGCTCTTAGAATGGGGAGGGACGCCCTGGATTCAGGAGTCTTCAGAGACTACCCAGTACTGAGTCCTAACCCTGGCTCTGCCCTTCACTCGCTCATGATGGCAGGCAGGTGCCTTTCCCTCTCTGAGCCTCCGTTTTCTCATCCACAAAACGGGGAAGAATAATTCTCACCTTGCAGCATGGTGGCATGGTGCACAGTCAGGTCCCTGTGATCTGTGGTTATGGGTATCCACAGGCTTCGCATCTCGAAAGCCCAGCTGCAGCCCCACCTCACCCAGGAAGCATGTCGGCATCTCCTCCCTCAGAGCCCATCCTTGCCGTCTGCCCGTCAGTCTAACCCCTGAGGCCTCACGCTCTCCTGCTGGACACTGGCCCCTCTCCAGGAGCTCTTCTTGTCCCCCACAATACACAGAAAACTCTCCATGAGCAGAGATCACTTCCTCTCTTTCTCCTGCCTCCCCCACAGTGCAAAGCTGGGCACATAGTAGGTGCTCCAGTAGGCAGGCAGGGTGGGCCCAGCTCCCTGAGAGCCAGAATGCCAGGAAAGGAAATTTGGTCTTTATGGCCAAAGAGCTAGGGAGTTACTGAAGCCTCTAGAGGAAGGGAGATAACAGAAGGGGTCGTTTAAGTGAGGCACTGAGCAGCAGCTCCACAATGTTTTCCCAGTCTGCTTCCTTCCTCCTTCCTCCTTCCCCCACTGGGGGCCGCTGGAGAGTGATGGATGTGCCATTAGGTCTGTGCATTATTAATCACCTTAAAAGCAAACGTTCATCTTGGGGCAGGATTTTTACTTTTCTTCTCTACTAAAGGACTAGAGCACCCAGATATTAATGGGCCAGATAATTTACATTTTGCTCAACTGAAAAAATAAACCGTCAGGTTCTCGTGGCAACATCACTTTCCAACAGATTGAGAGATAGGCTGAATAAATTGCTGTAACCGAAACACACATGTGTGCACTCATTGGCGAATACATGGCAGTTTACAAACATTTTGCAACAAGTGGTACCAAATCTTGTACACAAAAACTTACCTGTTCCCCCTCTGAAGGACTTTCCTCTCCTCCTTGCCTTCTCGATTGCTCAGGGCAATTAAGCCACAAATCCTTGGGCAGTGTTCACCTGTGCTCGTTTTCATACCTGTGACCTCAGCCCTGAATAAATCAGTCCTGGGAGGACGGAGATCCTGTAAAGAGAAAAGGCTTCCTGAAAAGGAAGACGGAGGGAAATCTCCTCATCTTGATCCCCCATGTTTGAACGTCCATGGAAAATCAGCCACAGAGGATTGCCTTGGGTTCCAGTCCAATGGCTGAGATAGTGGTATAGGCCAGACAATGGAGAGGAAACTGGGAACCTGAATCTTATTCCTGCACAGGCACTGCTTACTGAGCGACCTGGATCAATTCTCCACTGTTCTCTGTCTTCCAGGCTCCCTGCCTGCACCATGGATTACAGGTAAACCTTGCAGGTATTGAGGGTTCGGTTCCTGACCACAGCAATAAAGCAAGTATCATAGTAAAATGAACATTGCAATAAAGCGCGTCACACGAATTTTTTGGTTTCCCAGTGGTATAAAAGTTATGTTTACACTATACTGTAGGCTATGAAATAGTGCGCAATAGTGTTATGTTTTATTAGACATGTACATACCTTAATTAAATGTGACACAGAGACACAAAGTGAGCACATGCTGTTGGTGAAATGGCACACAGATAGACTTAGCTGAGGCAGGGTTGCTACAAACCTTAAATTTGTAATTAAAAAAAACGTAATATCTGCAAAGTGCAATAGAATGAGATATGCCTGCAGATAACTCTAAACTCTGCCATTTTGTGAAGAAAAACTCACGGGGTCCCAACCATCACACAGAGGTAGAGCATCAAGTGCTAGAACTGAATGGTTAAAAACATCCTGCGGAGCATTGTGGGAAGATGGCAACCGACTAACAGGCAGAGCTGAATGCTCTCACAAAAACAATGGAGAAAGAGCCAAATCTGTCCAAGGGACCTGCTTTGGGGGTCAGCAGACCAGGACAGTGCTATATAACTCCCAGGAAGGTGAGAGACAGAGAGATGAAAAAGCCAAAACAATAAATGTGAGTTACCAAGCCCCCATGGTGGCTGGGAAGGGCTCCCCTATCCCAACCCCAAGATACTAAGCTGGGGTAAAACACCAGGCTCACTGCAGCCGACTGAGAGGGGAACAGGTATCTTCCTCCCTGTCAGCTGTTTCAAGAGAAAAGGGAGGAGAGGGTCAGAGTGCTTTTCTTCAGTGAATTCGGCCAGCAGAGCCCACTTTGAATCTCCCATGTGGAGATTCAACACAGGTACACAAGAGAGCAGAGGCTGAAACACCTCCTTGGAAATGTGCGTAGACGCATGCCATCTGCTGGCAGGTCTGGGAATTACATGGACAAAAACTGTTCACACACTCTGTATCCAAACCCTGGGAGAAAATCTGTACCCCACTAGTGAGTCCCTGGCCTAATTTTGAAAACTTAAGCTGGGCAATTTTAAAGACTGAGAATAAGTTGAACCAAATATCAAAGAATAGCTGTGAGAAGAAAAAAAAAACGGGCAAGAGAGAGAAATTGGCTATCAGAGTAAATTCATCAACATATTCAGATGCCTGGACATCAGCAAAAATTTACAAGCCATACTAGGAAACAGGAAGAGATGGCCCAGCCAAAAGAATAAACCAAATATCCTGAAGAGATAAAGGATTTGATACAATTAATCAGTGTTAATCATACCACTCTCCTAAATCACTTCAAAAAATTTAAAGAAAATATGACTCAAGAAATAGAGGATATTAAGAAGACACAGGAGAGCATAAAGAACAATTTGGAAGCCTGCTAAGAAAAGTAACATGGGAATAAAAGACATGATAGATGAGATTAAAATGAGATTAAAAATACATTAGAGGTACATGAGAGCATATTTGAATTGCTTGAAGACAGATTAGTGATTTCAAAGACAGAACATCTGAACTGGAAAAGACAGGAGAACAGAAAGAGAAGAGAATGGAAAAATGGAACAGAGTGTCAGGGAATGAATAACAACATGAAACACACAAACATTCGCATTATTGGTGTCCCAGAAAGAGAAGAGAGTGGAAAGGGGGCAGAAAGAATACTTGAGGAAATAATGATCAAAAACTTCCCAACCCTTATGAAGAACATAAATATCAATATCCAAGAAGGACAACGTACCCCAAACAGAATAAATCTGAATAGACCTACCCCCAAGACACCAACTATTCCGAATGACAAATAAAGAGAGGATTCTGAAAGCAGCAAGAAAAAAGCAAAGCATCACATACAAGGGAAACTCCATAAGATTAACTGCCCACCTCTCATCAGAAACTGTGGAGGAGAGAAGAAAGTGGTATGATGTATTTAAGGTACAGAAAGAAAAACTGCCAGCCAAGAATTCTGTATCTGACAAAGCTGTCCTTCAAAAATGAGGGCAAGTTCAAAGTCTTCACAGACAAACAAAAACTGATAGAATATGTTACCAAAAGACCAGATTTACAAGAGATACTGCAGCCTGAAAGGAAAAACCAAGGGCGAGAGATTTGGAGAAGAGTTTAGAAATGAAGATTATTAGGAAGGGCAAACTAAAGGATAAGAAGACAGACAATAGAACGATATGACAACAGAGAGTCGAAGGACAAAATAGGTGAAGTAAACAATGCCTTTACAGTAAAAACACTGAATGTTAATGGATTAAACTCTCCAATCAAGAGACATAGACTGATAGAATGGATAGAAAATTATGAGTTGTCTATATGTTTTCTACAAGAGATCCACCTCAAACGTAAGGACACAACCAGGTTAAAAGTGAAAGGTTGGGAAAAGGTATTCCGTTTAAATAGTAACCAAAAAAGATCTGGAATAGAGCAGATAAATGTAAAATAACAACATTATAGTATATGAACAACAATTACTCAGCGCAACTGGCAAATTGTTCCTGTGATCAGTTCTCTGTAATTTTTTTCATCCAAAATAAACATTTGCTTTTAACTGAGGAGGACTGGAGAGAGAGAGATTTTTGGATACTTCATTTTCTCTAACCCTTTCTTAGTCATACTCTTTAATTAAATTAATCTATCTGAATCAATAATGATTTAGCATGACTACTGTTGAACAAGATTTTGAGTTTTTCTCCCTCATAAAATTAAGAGTTGGCAAATGTTATCTGCTGTGATTCATTCCAATAAGATGTGAAGAATTCCTAAACAGGTATTTGATTATCTAGAAAGAATTATGGCCTAAATGGAAGTTAAATAACTATACCAAAAATTTATTTCATTCTTAGAGATTACTATGTCCAATAGTTAGAGTTGTATACAAAAATTAGAATTGTGTTATAATTAATTTCTATTATATTTGAATTATTATTTACATTTATAAAGGTTTGTTGCTATGCTATTTTTTATAATTGATTATATTAAATCTAACATGGCCTTGCACTCTTTTAAAATTTGTAATTTCTTTCAATTTACTTTTCTATTTATTTTACAGTTTTACAGCAAAGGACTTTTTAACAGCTAAAAAAAGCCATTGATTGTACACTTTGGGTAGATCATATGGTATGTGAACATAGCTCAACAAAACTGCTTAATAAACAAATAAATAATTGTGCAAGAATAGCCAGAAATAGCAGCTATGTACAGCAGGGCAAACAGAGAGATTGAGAGGTGAGGAATTTTCTTGTTTGTTTGTCCGTTTTTTTGTTTATTATTATTATTATTGAAATAATGAAAATGCTTTAATAATGATTGAAGTGAGGAACACACAACTGCGATTATACCAAATACCACTGATTGTACACTTTGTATAAACCGTATGTTTTGTTAATATGTATCAATAAAATTGATTTGTTAAAAAAAAAAAAAGCACTTGCATGCTCAGTACCCAGTGGGCCACTCACTGGGCATGCTCAGTGCCAAAGCCAGCACATCCTCCATCTAAGGCACCCGGAGCCGCGGTGCTCTCACTGGGCATGCTCAATTTCTGAAGAGGGCCGCTTTAGGCACGTGGAATCACAGGGACCTCGCCTATCACCTGGTCAAAGCTTACCCCTTCTCCTTGAATGCCCAGAGAGGATAGACACGCAGTAGGTCTGCAGGGACTAGTGGAACTAAACAAGTCAAATCATTTTAGCCAAAGCTCATTCTGTTCACCTGCTGGTATAGATGGACTCTGAGGACATATGTGAACTTCCATGAGTGTGACACAAATACTAGCTCCCTGCAAATCCTCCTCAGCCAACACCCCAGAAACAAAGCATGTCCCCATACTAATCATTAATCAATAAGAATATAGAAGATTTGAATGTACTATCAACCTGATATGACCTAATTGACATTTATAGATCCCTCCCTCTATTGACACAAGGAATATTCGCCAGGATAAGCCAAATGCCTGGCCGTGAAGCATGTCTCAAAGCATTTAAAAATATTGAAATCATATAAGATGTTCTTTCATCACAAAGGAATTAAATTAAAAGTAATAACAATATGTCATCTAGAAAGTCATCAAATGTAGGGAAATTAAACACAACACTTTTAAATAACCCATAGATCAACCAAAAAACCACAAGGGAAATTGGAATGTATTTCAAACTGAAAGATAATGAAAGTAAGACATATCAAAATTTCTAGGATATAGGTAAAGCAGAGGTTAGGAGGAAAATTTGAGTTTTAAATGCCTATATTAATAAAGAAAAAAGGCATAAAATCAATGATCTAAGCTTCTACCTGCAAATGAAAAAAAAAAAAAAAAAGAAAGAGAGAGCAAATGAAACCCAATGTAAGCAGGAAATGGGAAACAAGACAAAGAAGTGAGAAAATCAATGTTATAAATCAGACAAACAATAGTGAAAATCTGCAGAGTCGAAGTTGTTTCTTTGAAAAGATTAATAAAATTGATAGCTTCCTCCCAAGGAGATTGATCAAGAGAAAAGGAGAGAAAGAACATATTATCAACAAAAGGAGAGAGATCATTACAGATTTTATGTCTATTAAAAAGACAATAAGGGAATATTATGAAAAATTTGATGAAAATAACTCACCAAAACTTACACAATATGAAATAGTAAATTTAAATAACCCTATATCTAGTAAATAATTTTTAATCCATAGTCAGAAAACTCCAGCTCCAGATGGCTTTAACAGTGATTTTTATCAAACATTTAAGGAAGATATAATAACAAAATTAAATAAACTCTTTCAGAAAATTAAGAAAAAGGGAATAGCTCTGAGGCAGGATAGAATATGGATCTAAAGAAGAGAGGCAGAAAACTCAGTAAATGTCCACACAAACACCACCCAGTAGAAGAGACTGAAGCAACATCCTGTTGGACTCATGTAGGCAAGTTATCAGGAGGCAGCTTGCAGCATTCACCCATCAGCTGCAGAAGCAGCTCTGGCAGCTTGTGCCTGCTTAAGTGCACAAACAAGTTATGGGAATGCAGCTTGCAGCACACACCCAGCAGAAAGAAGGAGAAAAACAGGAAATTCCCACCTATTTTCATAGGCCGCTCATACAGCAAACTGCATCAGGGCTCAAGGACAGTGGTCAGCAGCCAATATCTATCAAACAGCTCAGGCCTTATTCAGCAGCAAAAGCCAGAAGCCAATCACCACTGAACTTCAGCCCATAGAAATCAAACTAACCAATAAAGTTCCCTAGCATTGTCCTAAATATTCCAATCAGTGTAAACCCTAAACCCCAATGATAGTCTGTAAAACTGGGAACCCCAAAAAGGAGAGTGCATGTCTCCACCTTGAGCATGCCCACATTCATGTCTGAGTGTGTACTTTACCTTTATTAAACTCTTTTCTAACTTTCTTAAAACTGTGGTGCATCTCTGAATTCTTTCTTATGATGTAACCAAGAACCTGGAAATCAACTCCAGCTACAGTTCCCAACACATCTTATGAAGCCAGAATAACTCTGACACCAAAAACTGAAAATATGTTATAGAAAAAAGATAATCATAGACAAATATTCCTCATGATCATAGATTCAAAAATCCTTAACAAAATATTAACAAATTGAATATAGCAGTATATAAAAGCATAACAGGGAAGTGGATGTGGCTCAAGCAATTGGGCTCCCGCCTACCACACAAGAGGCCCCTGAATCAGTTCCCGGTGCCTCCTAAAGAAGACAGCAAGCTGGCGTGAAGGGCAGGCACGGCAAGCTGATGCAACAAGTTGACACAAGATAACACAACAAGAGACATGAGGAAAACTTAATGAGAGACACAATAAACCAGGGAGCGGAGGTGGCTCAAAGCAATTAAGCACCTCCCTTCCACATTAGAGGTCCTGGGTTTGGTTCCTGGTTCCTCCTAAGGAAACAAGGAAGATGAACAGACACAAAGTGCAAACAAGGGAGGGGGGAAGAAATAAATAAAAAATAAATCTTAAAAAAAAGCATCACATGTCATGACTGGGTGAACATATCACAGAAAAGCAAGGCTGATTTGACATTTGAAAAAAAAAAAACAGGGAAATTCACAACATATCAAATAAAGGGAAAAATCATATGACTCACATGAAGTGTTTGACAAAATTCAGCACCCATTATGGTAAAAAAATATATATTTTTCCTTCATCCAATAAAGGCATATATAAAACACCTAGTGCTAACATCATCCTAATAAATAGTGAAACACTGAATGCTTTTCATCTAAGATCAATGGCAGTGCAAGCTGTCCACTCTCATCACTTACATTCAGCGTTGTGCTAGGAGCTTTGGCCAGTGTAATGGGACAAGAAAAATAAATAAAAGACATAAATATTGGAAATGAAGAAATAAAAGTCGTTACTCACAAATGATGTGGAAATATACATAGAATACCCTATGGAACCCACAGGAAAAGAAATTAGACTAAGTGAATTTATCAAGCCTGTAAGACACAATGTCACTAAATCAATTTTTGTTCTATAACAACAAAAGATTGGAAACTGAAAACTTTTAAAGATACCATTTGCAATAGAAACAAAGCAAATAGCTGGAAATGAATCTAACAAACAAGGTGATAAATCACCATACTAAAAACTACACAACATTGCTGAGAGAAATTAAAGAAGATCTAAGTAAATGGAAAGAGATACCATTTTTATGGGCTGTACAACTCGATATTGTTAAGATGTCAGTTCTTCCCAAACGGATCTATAGATCACAATCCCAATCAAAACTTCAAAAGGAGATTGTGAGGAAACTGACAAGCTGATTCTAAAATTTAATGGATATGCAAAGGACCTAGAATAGCCAAAAAGCATGAAAAAGGAGAAGAAAGTTGGAGTTTAATTTCAAGACTTTGTATAAAGCAACAGTAATCAATTCAGTATGGTTTTGATATCAAGATAGCTCAATAAACCAGAATAGGAAGTAAAAAAAAAAAAAAAAGACTCACACATATGGTCAATTAATTTTTTCAATTAATTTTTGACAAGTTAATTATATAGGAGAAAGGAAAGTCTTTTTTACAAATGGTACCAGAACAACTGGATATTCATATGGAAAAAAATGAATCTCAATTCCTACCTCACTCCTTAGGAAAAAATTAATTTGAGAGAGATCATAGACCTAAACATAAAGCTTCCAGAGAAAGCATAAGATAATATCTTTGAGACTTTAGGTAGAACTTAGAAAAAAGTTATCATAAAAGAAAGCATTAAATCAAATTAATCAATGCTAAATTTTCTGCTTATCACAAGGCACCATTAACAAAATTAATATGCCAAACACAAACTGGAAAAAAAGTATAATACATATATCTAACAATGGACTCATATCTAGTATACATAAAGAGCTTCTACTAACCAACAATAAATAGACAAATAATACAACTTTTCAATGGGCAAAAGATTTGAATAGATATTTCACGAAAGAAGATATATGAATGGACAATAAGTACATGAAAAATCCTCAATGTGAGTATTCATCAAGGAAATTCAAATTAAAACCACAATGAGATACAATTCACACCCACCACAAAGTATTTTTCAAATGACACCAAATGGGCATGAGGAATTTTGGGGGGATTGAAAAAAGATTCCAAAACTCTGTCTTTGTTTACCAGTGTTACTACGAAAAATATTGTACAATGGGTTGGCTTAAAAAAAAAAACAAAAAAAAAAACAAAGGAAAAAAAAGAATGTATTGGCTCAGGGTGTTAGAGGCTGGAAGTCCCAAATCCAGCGCCAGCAAGGCCTCCTTGCTTTTTCTCGAAGGCTGTAGCATCCCCGTGCTGGCTTGCCATGATCCTTGGCCTCTCTTAACTTGCAGCTCTGCCTCCATGGCACGGCCATGTCCTTGGTCCTGTGGCTTTCCCTGACTTCTGGCTTCTGCTTTTTCTGGCTTCTTCCAGTTTCTGGTTTTTATCGACTGGCTGCATCCGAATTCCTTCTGTTTATAAGGCCTCCAATCACAGGGACTGCACTTATCTCAAATCCTAGAAAATGCAGAGCTAATCTGCGGGTGAGGAAAGCAGATTAATGGTTGCCTGGGGCTGGGAGGGACTGACTGCAAAGGAGCATGTGAAAACTTTTGGGGGTGATGGAATGTTCTAGAACTTGGTTGTGGTAGTGTGGTATGTGTCATTCTGGTAGTGGGGATATACATCAAAGCGTATGCTTAAAAAAGGGTGCATTTCAATGTATGTACATTATACCTCAATAAAATAAAATTTAAAAAAAGACAAGAAAAGCATTAGCCTAGAAACTTCACAGGTAACTTCTGCTCATGTTCCAGGTTTTAGGACAACCACCTGGTCACACGTAGCTTCAAGGGGAGCTGGGAAATGTAGTTCCAATGTATGTCCAGGAAGAAGAGGAAAAATAGGTTTGGTGAACAGCAAGCAGCTTCGGCCACACCCAACTGACTCTGCCCAAAAGGGCCACTCGAGACTCCTTCAGAGCAGAGAAGGCAGCACCTGCCCCAAGGTTTACAACACGACAGCAGGGGCAGCCTGGGAGAGAGGGCTGGGCATGGAGCTGGGGGAGCAGAAGACGGTTTTAGGCTTCCCGGGGAAGATTTCTCAGAGGAGAAGCCATTCTCAAAAGCCCATTCCCAGGAGGAAAAAGCGAGAGGAAATTCCAGGCGGAGGCAATGGTATAGACAAAAGTATAGGGACAGCAAAGTAGATGTTTGGAGAACTGGTGAGCAGCTGTGAGTGTCTGGAGCCTAGAGTGGGTGAGAAGTGGTGGGTGATGGGGAAGGAGAGATTTCCGGGGTCTGTGATGAGGGGCGATGGAGAAGGGGCTGTATCCCATAAACCCTGAGGCTCTGGTTCGGGGAGGCCCCATCCTGCGTCTCCTGGAGCTGCCGCATGCCCACAGCACTTTTCAGTTTATACAGCTCTTCCCATACGGAGCCCAGCACCCTGGGGTGGGGGTTGGGGAACACGGCTGCACACTGGGCTGGAGGCAGCCCCCTCCTCGGGATGAGGTAGGAGAAGTTTCAAGCTGTGACTCAGACTGCACACCGTGAAACAAGCCCGGCGGAGGAGCTGGCATCACTGCCAGGGAGTGTAGCTGGAGCCCACTCCCAAAGCCGCTCCCATCTGCGTCACTGCAAGGAAAAGGCACCTGTTGCTCAGCAACGGAGGCCCCAGCTGGCCCCCAGCTCCTGGCCTGGTTTCTTAACCCCTTGTCTCCCGAGCAAGGGGAGCCTAGATACATCTGGAGCTGGCTAAAACAGGCCATGCAAGTCTATCCCCAAAAGGGCATCACAAAATAAAGGATGCAGAGTCTAGGGAAATTCTAGTCCTCATTGACCAACCAAGGAAACTGAGACAGAAGGTCTCACAGCTGATGAATGGAAGAACTGAGGTCGAGGCCCAAGCCTCCGGCTTCTCTGCACGAGATCGTTTTATCCACCTGGTATGCTTGTGGCAAGGCCAAGGGCCTGTGGTCATCTCTAAGGCCTCAAAAAAGACTGTCGGTTACAGAATACGAAAAGGAAGATGCAAAAGCGAATTTAATAGAAAGTTTAATAGAAGTTTACAAAACAGAGCTTTGTGTCGGCCTCATCTATGGCTAAATTTAGAATGTGTCAAACACTTCCTTACATTCTGAAGCAAGTATCGATTAGCTTTGCAAGAACTCCTAATATTCACGATGACGGCTGAGAAATCCTGGCCAACTCCAAATTACATTAGTTACTTGTAACCAATTAATTTCAAAAGCAAAATTATCAAAATCCTCTTTGAGAAAAACATGAGAAAAAAATATTTTAGGGGGCCGGCTGTAGCCCAGGGGATAGGGCGCCGGTACACCACATGGGAGGCCCCAGGTTCAGTTCCTGGGGACCTCTCCGAGTGGGCAGACCACCTGAAAAGGCAAAGCCGCCGTGGGCAGGGCAGAGCCACCATGGGCAGGGCAAAAAGCCACCACAGGCAGGGCAAAGCCGCCACGGACAGGGCAAAGCCGCCACGGGCAGGGCAAAAGCCACCACTGGCAGGGCGAGCCGCCTGCGAACGGAGCAAAGCCACCTGTGAATGGAGCAAAGCCGCCTGCGAACGGAGCAAAAGCCACCCGGGAACGGAAGCAGACCCGCCCACAAGCAGGGCAAGCCGCCTGTGCAGTGAGCTGACTCGGCGCGGCGCTGCAGCGGCGGGGAGACAAAGGAGACACAGAAGAACACATGCAAAAAAATGGACACACAGCAAGAGCAAGCAGAAAGGGGAGGGATATGTAACACACACACACAAAGATTTTTAAAAAGGAATAAACAAAACTACCAAAAAAAGTCATTTTATTTACAGCAAGGAAAACAAATCCGTATTTCATGTGGGCCGCATGTGATGTACGATCGGAGAGGCTTCCGGAAGTGAGGAGGCCTCAGCCCCATGGAGCCCCTATATGGCCCTGGCAAGACCGCCTTCCCCAGACAGGATTCTCGCAGCTGGAGCCACAGTCTCTGCCTAAGGCTGTGCACGGGGACCTGGAGACCCCAGCATGGAGGCACCACTGGGCAGTGGAGCTGGCTGGAAAGGGCCTGCGTCAGGGTGAAGTGGCCCTGGAGGATGTCCCCCTCCTGGATAATAAAACTGCTTCTCCACCAACAGGCTCGGCAGCTAGCTGAGCTGCAGCCCCAGGAGCAGCCGCTTCCCGCCCCGCTAAGTGTGAGCACGGCAGCTCCCCCACACCCCGCTGGACATGCCAATCCCATTAGTGATAAGGTGCCAGGGAGAAGCCTGATTTCATGTTGCAAGCAGGTTATGCTGATGGAAACAAGATAAAGGCTTTGTACTGGGTTCTTTGTTGTATCAGGAGTTCCTGGGGAAATGCCTTCCTCCAGTAAGTGACAAAACATTATTTGCTCTCTAGGGCCATAAGAGATTAACTGTCCTGCATTCTCTGTTTTGAGAATCCAGGTGTTCTAGTCAGGGTTCTCTCGGGAAACAGAATCAACACGAGATCTCTGTTAAAAATATAAGATTTTATAAGAGTCTCTCACGTGACCGTGGGGATACACAAGTCCAGGTTCCGCCGGCAGGCTGCAAGCCAGGGGCTCCGATGAAAGACTGATGAAGGGTCCTCGATGAGTTTGCTCCGATGAAAGACTGAT
>PVKH010024574.1:0-13635 GCA_004027955.1 Chaetophractus vellerosus
CCCGTGGCGGCTTTTGCCTGTCCGTGGCAGCTTTTTGCCCTGCCCACGGCGGCTCCGGCCCGCCCATGGCGGCTTGCCATTCTCAAGGCGGTCTGCCCGCTAGGAGAGGTCCCCGGGAACCGAACCCAGGGCCTCCCATGTGGTTTCCCAGCGAGCTCTTTATCCACTGAGCTATCTAGCCGGGCCCTCAAGTTAATTTAAAAACAATACAAAACTGTAGTGGCAATTACATACTTACACTTTACTCAATTTTTGAAGTACGATGCGTCTTCTAATCTGGTTCTGGGAACTTGAATCTATCAGCGGAAATGTGGGATCACACTGCATCACATTTTCAAACAAATCAAAATAGAAACATAATTTTAGATTCTTGCTCTGATAAGAACAATCAACATTACAACAAAAGTTTATTTAAAGATTATAGGATTAAAATTTTACATATGTTATGTGGAGTTCCACTTCTAGAAAAGGCAGACTAGATAATTCAGACCAATCCTCCCGCTGAGAACTGAAAAAGCCGGGGGAAAACCCGTATTTGTTTGAAAATATCAGAGAACGAACAAGGCAATGAAGAATTAAGGGCTAAGATTTTGAAGAAGGTAGTTCCAGAGAGGGCAGTGATGAATTCCAGAAGAAGCAAATGAGATACTGAGAACTTAGTCAGAATTTTTCTAATAAAAATTAAAGTTCAGGGCATGCCCAGAAGGGAGGGGTACTAGCAAATATGTCAGGCTTGAAACTGAGATCTAGAAAGATCACACTTTAGAGGAATGGGTAGGAAATAGAGGGCTCTTAGAGGGACTGGGGCCCAATTTCAAATCATCTTAATCCCTGATTGGATTAAGGTGATTTCAGTCTACTATAAATCTGCCTGAAGCAAATATAAAACCATTCTGAAGGGTTCATCATCCATCATCCTGGGTTTCATATTATCTCTGTATTTTTTATATATAATATTTGGCACATAATAAAACAATAATAAAACAAAAAATTCTTATCTAAATCCAAAATATTAGACCACAGAAATCAACTACCAGGAAATCCAAATAATGAAGCATTATTTTAAATAGCTATGTTGAATTTATTCAAAGAAAAATGACAAGATAAAAAATTTTGGCACAGAATTAGAAACTAAATAAGAGGATGAGATTAAAATTCTAGAACTGGAAAATGCAGTATTTGAAATTAACACAATGAACAGACTTAATAGCATAGTAGAAATAACTGAAGAGAGAATAATAAATTGGAAGAGGTAAGAGGAAAATATCCAGAATGAAGCACAGCAACACCCAATATCCCCCTAGCACACACAATGCAAAGAGTGTAGGAGACATAGAAAATAGAGTGAAAAAAATCAAGATATTTATAATTGAAGTATCAGATGGAGAGGAGAAGGAGAATGGGACAGAGCAATTTTCTGAAGAAGATAATAACTGAGAACATTCCAAAACTGATGAAAGAAACAATTTCACAGATTCAAAAGAACCACCACAATAGAATACAAAGAAAATCACACCTAAGCAAAGCACAGTAAAACTGATGAAAACCAAAGGCAAAGAAAAAAATCTTAAAAGTAGCTGGAAGAAAATAATACTTTTTTTAAAAAATTGTCTCTCTTCTGTGTCTCTTTTTGAAAATAATACTTTTAAAGGAGCAACAGTAAGAATGACAGTGGATATTTCACAGAGATAAATGGAAGCCAAAAGACAAGGGAATGATATTTTCAATGTGCTGAAAGAAAATAACTGCTAATCTAAAATTTGTGACTAAGGAAACTATCGTTCAAAAGTGAAAGTAAAATAGAGAATTTTCTGACAAATAAAAACTGAGAAGATTCATCACCAGCAGACTGGCACTAGAGGAAATACTAAAGGACATTCTTCAAGTAGAAAGCAAATGATCCCAGATAGAAAAATAGAGAATGGAATAGAAGAAGGAATAAAAACAATGCAAGAGTTATTATTTGGATTAATCCAAATCAATACTGACTATAAATAAGCTTGAAGGATTTAAAATATAGAAAGGATAAAAAATACACAAGAGCACATAAGAGGGGTAAATGAAGTTAAAGTATTCTAAAGTAATGATTGTCTAGGATGCAAAAGTACTAATTTATATTGGGTTTTTTATTATTATTATTATTATTATTATTATTATTATTATTATTATATACCCCCCCTTTCTGCTTGTTCTTGCTGTGTTGATTTTTGCATTCTTCTGTGTCTGCTTGTCTCCCCCCCGTTGCGGCGACCTGCCGAATCAGCTCACCGCGCGGCGGCCTTGCCTGCTCACGGGTGGCTTGTCCTGCCCGCGGGCGGCTTTGCCCTGCCATGGTGGCTTGCCTTCTCAAGGCGGTCTGCCCGCTCAAGGAGGCCCCGGGAACCGAACCCGGGGCCTCCCACATGGTAAACCAGTGCCCTACCAATTGAGCTACAGCCGGCCCCATATTGGTTTTTAAAAAGACAGGGATTTAGGTTTTACTCTTTAGGGTAACCATTTAATAATTTGCAAAATAATGTATAAAACAAACTAATAGGTACTAAATGGAAAAACAACATATATACAATCTAAAAAAAAGAGAGAAAACAGGACATAGAATAGGTAGGACAAATAAAATGAAAATAGTATAATGATAGATTTAAACCCAAATCTATTGGTTATGATAAGAAATGTAAATGGACTCAATTCTCCAAATGAAGGACAAAGATTGTCAGCCTAGATAAAAAAGAAAGTCTGCAAACACTATCAAAAGAATGCTAGTCCAACTCAATGGGAGGAAGTGTTTGGCAATCACATATTTGATAAGGGTTTAATATCTATGCATATAATGAGATCATACAACTCAACAATAAAAAGACAAAGTATCCAATTAGAGAACAGGCAGGAGGCTTGAAAGACAACTGTCCAAAGAAGAAATTCAAATGGCGAAGAAACACATGAAAAAGTGTTCAGCATCACTGGTGATTGGGGAAATGAAAATCAAAACTAAAATGGGATATCATTTCATACCTATTAGACAGTCAGTCTAATAGCAGTCGCTATTGAAAAATCAGAAAACTGTAAATGTTGGAGAGGATGTAGAGAGATAGGGAAGCTTATTCACTGTTGGCAGGAATGTATAATGGTACAGCCACTGTGGAGGACTGTTTGGTAGTTCCTGGGGAAGTTGAGTGTAGACTTGCCTTGGGACCAGCAATACTACTGCTAGGTATGTACCCAGAACTGAGAGCAGTGACACAAATAGACCTCTCCACACCAATGTTCATAGCAGCATTGTTCACAATTGCCAAGGGTTGGAGGCAATCCAGGTGTCCATCACCTGATGAATGGATGAACAAATTGTGGAGTAGGCACATGATGGAATATTATGCAGCGGTAAGAAGAAATGAAGTTGTGAAACAGATGACAACATGGATGAACCTGGAGGACATTATATTGAATGAAGCAAGCCAGACAGATAAATACTGTATGACTGCCCTATTATGACTAAATATATTATGGGAAATATGAATATGAGTAGAATTGTATATATAAGACTGTTTTTCTTTGAAGCTGAACAAATTTAAATTAATACTACAAAATGATATCAGCCCCCCAAAAATTATACTAAGTAAAAGAGACCAGACACAGAGTGCTACATATTGCATGATTCCATTTATATAAAATGTAAATATAAATCAATTCCTAAAGATGAAATGAGATTATTGGCTATGTAGGTCTGAGGAAGGAATGCTAAGGGGTGTACAGTCTTTCTTTGGATAGAATAGCCAAAAACAGCAGCTATGTACAGTGGGGGAAGCATGAGAGGTGAGGAATTTTCTTTGTTTTTTGTTTATTATTATTATCATTGAAATAATGAAAATGCTCTAATAGTTGAAATGATGAATGTACAACTATGTGATTATACCAAATACCACTGATTGTATACTTCGGATGAATTGTATGCTTTATTAATATGTATCAATAAAATGATTTGTTTAAAAAAAAAAAAAGATTGCTAGTGTCAGCAAAGTAGACTGTAAGACTCCAATGAGATAAAGAGGGTTGTTCCATAATGATAAGAGGTTGAATTTACCAGGAAGACATGACAATTTTAAATTTTCACTGAATAACATGGCATCAAAATATCAGAAGCAAAAATTGACGGAACTTGGGAAGCAGATGTGGTTCAAGCGATTGGGCTCCTGTCTACTATAGAGAAGGTCCAGGGTTTGTTTTCCGGGGCCTCCTGGTGAAAAAGCAAGCTGGCCGACGTGGCAAGCTGGACCAAGTGGAGAGCTGGCCCAAGCGGAGAGCTGGTGCAATAAGATGATCTAACAAAAAGAGACACAGAAGAGAGATAATAAGAGACCCAGCAGACCAGGGAGCTCAGGTGGCGCAAGAGTTTGAGCGCCTCTCTCCACTTTGGAAGGTTCCCAGGATCAGTTCTCGTTGCAGCCTAAAGAGAAGACAAGCAGACACAGAAGAATACACTGAGAGCAGACAGTGAGCGCAAAACAATAGGGGGGAAATAAATAAATAAATCTTAAAAAAAAAATTCACAGAACTAAACAGAGAAATAACGTAATCCATAATTATGGTGAGAGTTTACCTTCCCTCTCTCAGTAACTGATGGAACAAGCAGACAAGAAAAAAAAATCAATAGTGCTTCTCAAACTGTAATGTGCACACGTATCCCTTGGGGATCTTGCTAAAACGCAGATTCTAATTCAGTAGATCTGGGGTGGTGCCTAAAAGCCTGCATGTATAACAAGTTCCCAGGTGATGCTGTTGCTGCTGGTTTCATGGATACACTATGTATAGTAAAACATGTATTATTCTCTATATTTTTGTCTAGTTTTGAAACTTTCTAGAACAAAAGAAATTATAGGCTGTGCCTTATCTTCAAACAAAAATATATGATCATTTCAAAGACAAATATTTTTAAAAATTAAATATTCATTCATAATAATAACTATTAGCAAATTAGAAATAGAAGGAACATTCTATAATTAGATAAAGGGAATCTACAAAAAGATCAACAACAAATATCATACTTGGTGGTAAAGTATTTAAAGTTTTCCTTCTGAGATAGGCAATGAAACAAGGAAACACACTACTACCATTTTATTCAACATTGTGTTAGAGGTCTAAACCAGCAGAATAAGGTAAGGAAAAGAAATAATGGGAAAAGAACTGAAATGGAAAAATTAAAACTGTCTTTGGTGTAAGATATTCATATATGTAGAATATCCAAAAGGATTCACAGATAAATTAAAATTAATAATTTAAGTAAATTTAGCCAGGTCACTGAATACAAGATCAATATACAAAAATCAACAGTTATTCTACCTAGAAACACATTTGGACAATTAAAAAATTTTAATGGTATCATTCACAATAGTATAGAAAAATCAAATACCTAGGAATAAATGCAATGAGGCATATTCAAGACCACTACACAGAAAACAATGAAATATTGAGAGATATGAAAGCGGACCTAAATAAATGGAAGGATATACTATGTTCACAGATTGAAGAATATAATGTAAATATGCCAATCCTTCCCAAACTGATCTACATACAAGTTAAATGTAATCTCAATCAAAATCCCAGCAGGTTTTTCTGATTTTTTTGTTTTTGATAAACTGATTTAAAATCTGAAAGAAAAAAAAAAGTGAAGACTGGCCAAGATGATCTTAAAGAATAAGATGGGATGGTGTATTCTACCACATATCAAAACTTATTATAAAATTACAGTAATTAGACAGCATAATATTGGCTCAGAGACAAATAGACCAATTAACCCACACATTTATAAACACTTGATTTATGACAAAGGTCATAGTACAGAGTAATGGGGAAAAGGATAATCTTTTTTTCAAAATATGGTGCTGGGTAAATTGGATAGCTATCTGGGGAAACAATGAAACGACCCATACTTAACAAAAATCAATCCCAGGTGCATTGCAGTTCTAAATGTGAAAGGCAAGACAACAAATGAGATAACCTGGACTAAGCAAAGATTTTTTAAAACAAGATACTAACCATAAAGGAAATGATTTTTATATTGGACTTCAGACAGCATTAAAGAGAGTGAAAGGGCAAGTCTCAGAGTGGAAGATGATGCTTGTAATACATATAACTGAAAAGGCGCTTGAATCCTAAACACATAATGAATTTCCACAAAGCAATAAGGAAAAAACCCAGGTGTTCCAACAGATAAATGGAAAAAATACTTGAATAAGCACTTCACAAAAGAAACTACCCAAGTGATAAGAAAATGAAAGTGCTCAAACTCATCAGTCATGAGAGAAATGAATTATAACCATAAGGCGTTACCATCAGAATGGCTAAAACTGACAATGACAATATTAAATATTGGCAAGGATGTGGAGAAATGGAAACTCTCATACTGTGGTTAGTGGAACTGTAAACTGGTACAGCCATTTTGGAAAACTATTTGGCATTACCTAGTAAAGTTGCACACACACACACACACACACACACAATTCCAGTCCTCGATACATACCCAACAGAAACACATCTACATGAGCACAGAGAGACACATACAAGAGAGTTCATAAGCGTTTTATACATAAAAGCCCCAAACTGAAAATAACCTAAATATCCATTAACATAAATAAGTTGTGGTATATTCATAAAATGGAATACTATGCTGCAATGAAAGAATGAACCACAGCTATATGCAACAACATAAATGACTTTCACAAACATGTTACATAAAATAAACTGAACACCCAAATAGTACATGCTGTGTTAGTCCATTTACACACAGTTCAAAAATAGGAAAAACTAATCTATGGTATTATAACAGTAGTTAATTTTGGGAAGAAGTAATGATTAGGAGGGGACATGGGTGGGGCTTCTGGTTTACTCATAATGATCTCTTGGTCTGGATAGTGTTTATATGTGTGTGTTCATTTGTCACAATTTAATGAGCTGTATATCTGCAGTAAGAACTCTCAATTCAGTGCGATTTGTCAGTATTTCTATCTTTATGCCAATACCATGCAGTTTTGACCACTGTACTACTATTTGTGTTATACATCAATGGAAAAGTTTAAAAATGTTATGCAACAGAAGAAAAGTGATAAATTTCAAGGACTAATATTTCCTTTTTCGGGCTCGTAAGCATAGAAATGACAAAATAAGAGATGTACTAATGTAGGTTTATGCAGGCGAGTGACAGAGATCAATGTTTCACACAGCTTAATATAAAAGTCTGATAATACAGATGAAGTGGTTTCAAGTATGTTGCTGGACTAGATAGTATTCTATAGAAATACAAGATATTTCTATATTTTACTATATTTCCACTTCTATTCACTTTCCATATATCCAAAGGTATTCTTAAATTTAAAGCCACATTTACTCAAAAGTCCTCAGTAACAAAGTTTGTGGTAAAAATGAGATTATCACCCACTCCTCTTTATAACAAATAACTTCAGTTCCCAGACAGTATACCACACCAACCAACAATAGGTTATAGAAACTTTAACGCATCCTTCCAAATCTCAGCTGCATAAATAGTCTCTGCATATAATTACTATTTACTGAATACCAATTATATGTCATGCACTAAAATATACACTTTAAAATAGGTTAAAAAGAAAACTTTGCTCTACCTTTCCAGGGTACTTCTACATTAGAGATAAAAAGTTACATATTTATAAAAATGTACAGGGGCAAATTTCAACTTATTTGGAAATAGTGCCCAAACTAGAGATGGCAGTTTAAACAAACAAACAAACAAACAAACAAAAGGCTAAAGGAAACTTCCGAAAATTTAACAATTATCTCTTCATCATTCTTCTTCCTGCAATGGTGAGTTTTCCACGTTAGCAGCCTGGAAAACTCATCAACATTAAGACATACCTCTTCTGAGTCTTGTGATTTGGTGTACTCTTCATTCAAAACATACTGTCCTCTATAAAACTCCCTGATCCTTAGATTTAATGTTTCAGTTTCTTTTTTCAGGTTCTCATAACTTGGCAATGGTTTAACAGCTGTGTCCACACTTCTGAAAGGCAAAGAGTCATCCAAACTGTTCTGAGATTCCCTCAAGGCTGGGGAATGACTATGAGGGTCACAGTTTAAGTCATCTTCATCAAGTTCTTCTGCTTCAACCAGAGTAGCTGAAGGGGGTTTAAGATACACAGAAGCATAATTCTGGCCATATAAAAACCTCAAAGTTTCTTCTGTCTTCCACTCAATCAAAGTCTCCTTCAAGACTTTAATTAAGTTTGTCTTTGCAATGTCAGGACATACCAGCACTGAACTGGAGGCTGTCTGAGAAACTTGGTGTGATTTGGAAAATTTCCTCTTAAAATGTTCTGCACTTTTCTTACTTATGCCTACTAGAGTTATTTTTGAACTATCATACGTATTTTCAGAATTTTCTGAAGTTTTTAATTTTTCTTGCAAAGGACCACCTGAAGAAATCTGAGTGTTTACACACTGTAAAGGAAGTGCACAAGAAGCAGCTTTCTCCTGACTATCTAATCTGCAATTGCCTAACTGCTCAGTGACATCTACTACAGCCTGTTCTTTGTCTTTGTGTCTAGAGTTAGTTTTTTGACCAGCTTTCTTTTTCATTATGCTTTTTTTGTGCAGCTGTGGCCTTATATTCGTTGCATTTGGTCTGTTTCCTGGTAGAATAGAGGAAACAAAATCTTGCTCATTATCACTGCTACTATCACTATGAGTGCTAGAAGAACTAGATTCATATTCCTCTCCAGAATGGCCAGGATTGTCAATATCTGATGTTTTAATGGCCTTCCGACACAGCTGTACTTCTTCTCCAGACTGGCCGCTGTAGAAGGAAAGACAAACAAAATAACCATAACAGGAAAGCAAAGTGTCCCAAGGTATTTATACTTTGTAACTTTCAAGGTAGAAATTTTTATTCCCTAGGCAAAGCCTTGTATATAGGCTTTGATATGTAAATTTCAAAAGGCTATATTTCTCTATAATTAATATACATTTGATATAGCTTCCTTTCATCTACTTCTGTGGTCTCTATTCAAATTACTTTAAAATTGCAAGAGGAGCTCAACAAAAAAGAAAAATTGGTAATTCCATCCTGTTAAATTATTCTGATTTTTGCCTATTCCTTTTTTGTAACTGCTTTATATTTTCTTTTGTAAACTTCATTACTGGTTTCCTCCAAAAATATATTATAGGGACTCTTTTTTAGGTTTAGAAAGATAAAAGAAATGGTCAAACATTTTCTAATTTTGGTTGACACTCACACAAAAGATTCCATAGGTAGAATACAAATCACAAGGGAAAATAAACTTGGTAGATCTTAATCTATCAATTAAATATTTACATTTGAAAACTCAGTATTGTAACAGAAAGCGAACATTAAAAGACAATGGTTTTCCATTTGACCATATTCCTTTAATTTTTTTGATTAGGTTTGAAAAAGATAAAAAATTATAAAAGAGTAAAGGCACGGAATAGCTTCGCCAATACAAACTTGACAAAAATAAGGATAGATGAGAAGCTGTCCTTAAGCAAATCCAAATATTAGATAGAAGATTGGGATCAGAAGGATTATGCATCAAAAAGCATGCTGGGGGTAAAATGTAAAAGAAAAGAAAATCAGAAGAGCTGAAAACAAGATTGTGGATGGGAATGGAGAAAAGGTGACAAGTTAGTTCAGTATTAGATTTTTTTTGTTACAATCTAGCCTATGTAGCCTAATGTAGTCTATTAGATCAAAAGAAAAGTGAAAAAGTATAATCTCATAAAAATTAAAACATTTCAACTTATATATTTCATACATTCTACTGGAGGTGGAATTTTAAAGCAGTTATATTTCTCTATATTATTTCTAAACAATAAAGATATGCATCATTAAATAAATCTCTCTCACACGTACTCAATTCCATATAACAAAGGTGGTAATTAATAACCAGGAAAATTTATTCTGGTAGTTAAAGAGAGAGTCATAGGAGGGCAAGCAAAATTGTGAGGAGTTTGAATCACAACTTAGAATTTCTATTAATGCTTTAGAAACTAATAAATGATACACCTGATACATTAATATCTTGAAAGCCTACAAAATAAGACTACAAAAACCTTTCAACAAATGTTATTGGCACAATCTAGTTGACAAAGAACCAAAGTATCTCAAATGGAAGTTGTATTTGTGTCATATTTAAACAGGTTCAATTTGACTTCCTCAGTAGGAACAGCTGTAAAATAAATCATACAGATCAAACACATCATCTTACCATCACAAAAGAAAAAGCTAAACAGGTCAAATACTTCTTTGTGTGGGCTAGAATGGGACAATTACATAATGCATCAGTACAGGAAGTCCAAGTGCTCATACCACCTGGTTTATTCCTAACCTTTCTACTAACAGGAATATATAGAAGGTAAGTGATACTGATTCAACCATACCTTTGTCCTTCCTTTAGCAGTTGAAAATCAGGATGCCTGTGACAAAAACACAGAAACAGAAAATTGAAAGGAGACAGAGCAACTGACATGTCAAACACATGCAAGTGTTTACTACAATACATGGGATAGAAACTATATTTAAAAGAGAATAGTTCAGAAAAATAAAAAACAAAAAAAGTAAAAAAAATAAGAAAGAAAAAAAGAATAGTTCATATAGATATTTTTCTGTAAGAAAAAAAGTTAAAGGATAAAGTATTGTGAAACTCACCAAGAAGAAGCTTGGGTTAGTCTCTTCAATTATCCAAAATTTACTCATATTTCAGGACTAAGTTAAAATTATACCAGCTCAATAAAGTTTTCCCTGACTAACCCGGGCTAAAGTAATCACTTCCTTCTCTAATTTCAGTGTCATCACTGTCTACACAATGCATATGTACTCCTTTATGGCCTACTACTAGAACTATTACCTAAATGTTTTACTTTATTTTTGTTAAATATGGTTTCTCAACTAGACTATAAGCTCCCTGAGAGATGTTTTATAATTTTCTTGTATTTGCCCTTATATGGTCAATAGGATTTTTCTGCCTTAATTTCTGAGAAAGCAACTTCACTGTAATATTGATTTGAACATGTAGATCAGGTAACTCTAGGAAAAATTGTGCTATGCAATATTCAGTGGCCCTATAAGTATATAAGTATTGTATATTATATACAACACAGTTTGTATATAAAAGCATTTGAGGCTTATCCTATGAATCTTATTCAACAAACCTTTCCCTTTTTCTTTCCTTTTAGCATGTAATCATGTTTAAATCTATCCCATCTTTTAAAAAACCTGTCTTTCAATTACAGCCCTTTCCCCCTTTCATGGTAAGATGTCTATAAAGAAGTCTAAACTCATCATTTTAAATTCCTTATCTTCTATTCAGTCATCAAATCAACTGTCTGCCTACAGAATCTGTGCGCTTTTCTGCCCTGATATGGCTCTTTCTAAGATCATCAATTACCATCGAACTGCTAAATCTAATGGAAATATTTTTAGTTTTTTTTTTTTTTTTAAGTAGAAGAAAAAGAGCCCATAGGAAAGGAAAGTTTGAAGGGGGAAGAATAGGACTAAATCATAAAACATGACCCTCAAGAGAGAATAGAAACAGTAACACAGAGGAGAATACTATGTTAACAAGGGGAGAGCATATTAAGAAAATTGAAGGAGATTCTGTAGGATGCCCTCAATAGTGTAAGTCAAGTAGAAGGTTAAATTACTATGGTTTGAGAGTTGGGTTCAAGGCTTATGGAGAACAGAAAAGGTCTGTGTCTGGTAGTCAATAAGAAACAAAGTGAAAATTGTGAGTAAACAGTTGAAACCAGACAGAATGCACTGGAACAAGGCCACAGCTGTGCAAAGTATGCAGGCTTTGGTGCCTGAAAGACCTGGGTTTAAAACCTAAATCTCTATATATGAACCAAGTACTCTTGGATGAGCCAATAAATCTCTAAACCTCAATTCTACTACCCATAAAATGGGTAATATAATACTTCCTTGGGGATGCTATGAGGATTCAATTAAATGAGGTAGCTTATCTGACGTGTTAATAGTTTTATTTGAAAAATTTTCCCAATAAAATGTTCAGCAGCCTGAGCATGGAGTAAAAGGATAAGTGGAGTTTGGAAAGGTAGACATGGCAGAAGGTAACAGGATGGGGTGGAGAGCTTGGGACTATTTGAGAGGACAATATTGTAACTGCTGACTGTGGAGCTCAAGAAAATAAATCTAATAAGGGTCTGACAACCTAGAACAGAGCTAGGGCCAAGACAAGAGGTCAAAATAAGGTCACTAAGAAGACACAGGAGTGATAGCTGTAGAAGAGATAGAGGTTGTGGTCAGAGACGGGAAGCTCTTATTTTAAGATCTTGGAGGTAGAATAGTTCCATATAAGAATGAGGTCCAAGTCTGGCTGAATTAGGGGAGAATCAAAATGTAAACATTATTCTGAACACAACCTAAGACAGTTTTATAAGAAATCTCCAGCAATCTAATTTGGTATTTTTAAGGAAAACACTAATTAAAGAAAATTCAACCTCTAAAGAAGGTAAGGGAAAAATTAGCCTATACTAAGTGCCTACTATATTCTAGGTGGTTTAATACATTATTTCACTTAATTCTCAGGCAATTTATTACTTTTATTATTATAAATGAGGAAACTGAAACTTTGGGGTTAATAGACTTCCTATGATCACACAGCTCACAGGCAATAAATCTAGAATTTGAACGTTGGTCTGATTTCAAAGCCCAAGTTTTCTGCACTACAACACACTGACTCTAATTAATATCAGAAAAAAAGACCCAAAAAAGTATGAGGACACCACCTTTGCTTAGCGCCTGCCTTATGAACTCAACAAATTTTATAAACTACTACTTTCTTCTCCCTTGTTTCCTATTTCTGACTTTAGAAAGAACTATACTGAACAGTGTTTCTAGATAAAAAGATAAACCTTCCCTGATTCTCAATCTATAAAATGGAGAATGGTACCTGACACTAAAAAATTAGATTTGGGTTTTCTGGAGTATTAGATGAAAGGTTTAATATAAAACTTCAGTTTGCTTTGTTATGTGCTGTTTTAGAAATCAAGAGGCATCAAGATACACTGCTTTCTTTTACATCCTTTCATAGACACAACTCAAACTCTTTTTGTTTTTAAAGATTCCTCCAAGTATCCTCCATTCCCTTCTATGCGGTTTGCACTGCCCTGGAGATAATTCTGAAAGCTCAACTTAAAAAACAAAAGCAAGTAATCATCTTAAAGAATACATTCAAACTGGTTCTTAAACATTTCATCTTATGATTTTTCACTATATCAAGATGATTAATTTTTAGCTTAGCAAAGTAAGTCTAAAACTAGAAATAACTTCCTACACCAAAACAAAACAGGAAAAAAAAAAACAACCAAAAAAACCCACAAAAAACCTGTATGTACGTACAGACAGATGTCAATATATAAACCAACAGAAACAGCAGTCTACAATTCGCCCCCTGTGGTGGGAATTTTTCAAATATAATTTGAGACTTTTTAAAATCTGCTTCAGAAAACTTTTATTCTGTATACCAAGCAACAGAGGTGGCTGTTCAGGAAGAGGTTATAGAAGTTGTTCTGCAGAGGTTTTTGGCTTCCGCACCTCTGAGATTATATACTATGTTTATTGTTAAGAAGCAATGTGGG
>PVKH010024575.1:0-13598 GCA_004027955.1 Chaetophractus vellerosus
AAGAAGATAATGGTCCTAATGCAAATGGCAGGGCTCATACCATAGCTGGGCACACATTTAGGAGAGCTCCCTTGAAGGACAATTAAACACAAACAATGTGTTAAGAGTTGAAACTGAGTGTGGAACAAAGACATTATTCAAATTATTGTCACATAGGTAAAGAATCACAGATCTTAACCAGGACACATGGAGAGAACTTTCAACGAAAAAGCTTTTAATTTAAGAGTAGGAAGACATTTCTATGTTTCAAGGTAGGGAGTTCCTCGTTATTCATCAAAGTGAAGCAACATGTAAATTTTATACCCTTGTCCTAGTTTCATGATCTTTGTTTAGAGTTTCTAATAATTTGTCACCCTAACTGGACATTTCTTGAAAGAGAAAGAGGAGCTATTAATAAATATAACCAGGTATTAGGTGTCAGTTAGGACTGTCTAGGCAAACTGGGATGAATGGTCATCCTATCTTCAACTGTTTTGTATCACAATTACCTTTTATGATATAGAGGACAATCTTCATTGTCACTATGTGGCAGCTTCTGAAAGACAGATTTGGAAGTATTTGCCCGGAATAGGTGTTCAGTACATATTTCTCTGAGTAAACCAATTGATTTAGTATGGTACAGAGCCAAGTTTCATGCAAACCAATTCCTACAAACCAGCTTCCAACCTTGGAAACTCAGCTGTAGAAATGAAATCATGTTACTATTTACAAAATTCAAAAGAATGGCTTGGAAAATGTAAACAAAGTCAGTAAAATCAGGGTGAACTACAGGGCCATGAACATTTCCTAGAATGCAAGTTTAGAAAACCTTGGGGCAATCTTCTTCTTCCTGACAATGGAACACAATGAACTTATTTCTTTGATTTGGACTAGTCAAAGGCTGAGAGTGGTTGCAAAGTAGAAAAAAAAATGTTTTGAAGATATTTGCATGTTAGACACATTGGCATATTTCCCAGCATTTCAGAGTGAGACTGACATAATTGAACTAAAGGGCCTGGGTTAATATTTTTCTAATTAAGCCCAAATCTGTTTATATATGCACAAATAGAAAAGTTCTTTACTAATTTTTAACAGCTTGTCTGGTCTATGGAGATCATATCATGGCAAGAGAAGACAAAATGAAGAATAATCAGATTTCTCACTTGTTACTTTGGGAAGAAATGGAATCAAAACACAGGCCTGAAAGGAGTGAAAGATAAGTTATGTCTGAAGATGCACTTTGAAATGCCAATGGGGGGTCAAACGTGTAGTTTGAGCTAACAGTTGTAGTATTACATAGGAAGGAAAGCTACTTGAAGGTTTATTACTAATACCATGTCTATTGATAACATACCTGTCAAGAATAGAGAAACCGTGTTTCCTGCTTGACTATAGAGTTGAGAAAATCAAGTGCCACCATTTTTAATCCATAGCTAACAGCCCAATCAAACCTGTAATTAAATGCAGCTATCTACCGGGTAACTGCAGGTATATGTACAAAATATTAATAGCCTTAGGCTATTTAAAACCTGATGTGCCAGATTTTAAATCCTTAAAAGTTGCTCTTGGATTCAGAAATCTAGTAGGCAATAAGAAACCATTTAATGTGTGGTCTGGTAGAAAGAATGCTTTAGGAAAAAATACTTCTTGTGGCAGTATAGCTGTAACTTCAATGGAGGCAGAGGAATTTAAAGGTAGGAGGATAAAGCTATTTAATAATTATTAATGGAAAATGATAAAGATCTAAAATAGGGTGAGATTGTCCTAAACAAGATTTTATCCTAATTTACAAGTACTTTTATATGAAAGATAGTGAAAAAATAGTTAAAGATAAGTTCAAAATTTCAAGTTTGGTACCTGGTATAATAGTAGCATCCTTGATAGATGTAGCAGAACAGTGAAAGAGAGTGGTTTAGGGAGGAGAAGGATGAGTTGGCTTTTAAAGATATCAGAGAATTTGAGAGAGATCAGAGCTAGAGATATAGATTTGGTAATTATCAGCATTTGTGTAATATTTATAACCATGAGGGATGAGATTTTTTAAGAGGAAAGGGGAAAGATAATAGCAGGATGTCAAGAATTGAAATTTGATGAATAGCCATAGTCATGGAAAAGGAGGATGTTATATTCTTAGCAAAGTGAAAAAAACAATAGAGACATAGGAGAAGATTCAGAATAGTATAATGTCATATAAGGTTTTTAGATTGAAAAATAATATATTGTAGAAATCAAGGAGCATGCATAGAGAGGGAAAAGCCATCCAATACGGCAAGCAGGTGTTTGGAGATTTTTATGGGAAATTAGCATTAAGGGAAGAAATAGAACTTTGTAGGGAGTGAGGAACAAATTAATAGGTAGAGAAATAGAAACAACAAAGAACACTAATAAGAGGTATCAAAGAAAAAGAGAGATAAATTCTATGCAGTGAGAAATCAACTGAATTAGGCAAAGAGTAGACAGTAATAAAAAGAATGGAAAGAGAGAAAGTAGTTGGAAATGGTAGAGGGCATACGTTCCTGGAGGAAACAGGGAAGAAAAGAGAGAAACAGAGTTCAAAAGGAGGTGCTTGCATTAGTAAGAAAGGGAAGTATATTTTCTCTAAGACTAGGGGCAAGGATGTGCATGAAAGGATAGAAACAGGTATATCAGCGATATAGAGGAGGGTGAGTGAGGGAAGTGATGTTAAATGACTTTTGTCTTCCTAATGAAGAAGGAAGCCAAGAAGACCATCATCTTTATTTAGCAGCAAATAAAGGAATGTGATGACCTGTGACTTAAAACATAAGTATTGTCTTATTTACTTAATAAAAAACCCAGAGTCAAGGCGTATCAGGATTGGGTTAGCTCTTCAAAAATGTATCAAGGACAAGACTCCATCTATCTTCCTTCTCTGCCTTTCTTGGAGTGATTTTATTTGTTCTCATGTCTCATGGTCTCAGATTAGCAGTTATCATTGCAGACATATTCTCATGCTGCCATAAGACAGAAAAGAAGGCTCAGGGAGAAAGTCTTTGTCTTTGTGAAACTTTTTTTTATAAGAAAATCTTTCCTAGTCCCCTAGCCTACCAAATCTAGAAGATTTTCATTTACTTCTGGTTCTTGTCACAGAATATCCCTTAAATGCAAGTGAGAATCACTTGTATGAGTATCTGTCACAGGCAAAGAGATTATTAAAATCACTTGCACAGTCTGATCAGTCTTCATCTTCTAGGTCTTCAGCTTCATGGAGAGGCCAACATATCTGAGATCAAGAAATGTTGCTTACCGTCAGAGTGAATCAGGGTGCTGTTACCAGGGAGACTGGAAGTGTCATGACTCACTGGTAGGCAGCAAAAAGGGCACGCTCCAGATCACCATTTTGATTATCCAGTATCAATACACATCGTCCCTCTTTTCCTATTTTTAAAAAAAATTTCCAACTATTTGGGAATTCTCCAGGTATTTTTTGTTATTGATATAAAATTTAATTCTGTTCTTACCAGAAAATATACCTATATGATTTTGATCCTTTTAAACTATTGAGATGTGTTTTATGACCCAGTATATTGTCTTCTTTTATAACTGTTTCATGTGACTTGAAAAGAATCAGCAATTTGCTGTTTGGGTAGAGTGTTTTATAAATACCAATTAAGTCAAGTTGGTTTATAGTGTTTTTCAAGACCTCTATACACTAACTAATTTTCTATCTTCTTATTCTATAAAGTATTATAGAGGGGTGTCAAAATCTTTAACTATAATTTCAAGTTTGTCTTTACCCATAGTAGTACGCGATTCTTGCTTCACATATTTTGAAGGTCTGTTAGTAAGTGTGAAAACATTTGGGATTCTTATATCCTTTTCATGTACTGACCTTTTAATTTTATCCCTGATAATATTCTTTGTTCTGAAATTTGCTTTCTCTGCTATTAATATAGACCTTCCAGCTTTCTTCTGATTACTGTTAGCATTGCATTTTTTTTTCATTTACTTTTAGTCTATGGGTGTCTTCATATTTAATATGGGTTTCTTGTAGACAGCATGCTGTTAGGTCTTGATTTTTAATTCAATTTGATAATCTCTGCCTTTTGATTGTAGTGGTTGGGACATTTACATTTAATGTGAATATTGATAGGACTGAGGTTAAATACACCATGTTGATTTTTGTTTTCTATGTGGCCCACTTGTTTTTTGTTCTCTCCTTTCCTTTTTCCTTTCTTCTTTTGTATTAATTGAATTTTAAAGTATTATATATTATCTCCTTTATTGGCTTATTATCTTCTTTTTAAGAGTTCACTTATAGTGTAAGAACTTTACACGGTATACTTTTATATCCTTCTTATTGTTGTGCTATTGATTGTCATACATTTTACTTCTATGAAACATTGTTATTATTTTTGCTTTAAACAGTTATCTTTTAGAGAGATTTTCTTAAATAAGAAAAAAACTATTTTCTATTTACCCACATGTGCAGACCTAAATTTCCATCTGATATCATTTTCCTTCTCCCTGAAGGACATTCTTAAACATTTCAGGGTTCAGTAATGAATTTTCTCAGCTTTCATACATCTTTGACAATCTACACTTTGCCTTCAATTTGAAAAGTTGTTTTTTTAACTGGGTATAGAATTCTAGGTTGACAGTTTTTTCTCTACTTCCAAAACGTTGTTTCACTGTCTTCTGCTTTGCACTTTTTCACTAGTAGTCTACTACTATTCTTATAATGTGTTGTGTCTCCCCCCCTCCATCTACTTTTAAGATTTTCTTTTTTATCACAGCTTGTCAGAAATTAATGATGATACGCTAGGTGTGGCTTTCTTATATTTCCTTCTGCTTGGTGTTTGTTGCTTTTCTTGGAACCATGGGTGTATATTTTACATCAAATTTGGAGAGTTATCTGCCATCAGTTTTCAAATTCTTTTTCTGCCTTTCCATATCTTCTCCTTTCCTTCTGGGAATCCAATTATGGATATGTTAGGCCACTTGATGTTTTCTTACAGCTCAGTGATGTTCTGGTAATTTTTTGTTGTTCTCTTTTTGTGTGTGTGTTTCTCTTGTTATGTCTAAGATTTAGTAATCTCACTTCTGCAAAATCTAATCTGTAGTTAATCCCTTCCTATGCATTTTTATCTCATATAGTATATTTTCCTTATCTAGAAGTTTGTAGATATTTTTTACATTTTCTAGTTCTCTGCCCATCATGCTCATACTCTTGTCTGCCTGCCTGAACATACCGGGTGTATTTATAATAATGGTTTAATGCCCTTGTCTACTAATTTCATCATCTGTGTCATTTCTGCATCTATTTATACTGATAGATTTTTCTTCTGAATATGGTTTGTATTTTCTTGCTTCTTTTTATGCCTGTGATTTTGTTTCAATGCAGTAATTTTACAGTTGCTAGACACTATATTTTCTCTCTTTTATATTTTGTAAAATATTTTAGGTTTTTATTGTAGGATGACATTAACTTGGAATAAGAATTTGAGTTTTGCTATGGTGGGTTCAGAACAGTCTTTATTCTAGGACTAATTTTCTCTTATTATTGAGGCAATATCTTTCTGAGGGTAACATTCAATGTTCCATGTGTAAAGATGTCTTTAGGCTCTGGGTGATGGAAAAACAAATTTTTCCAAGCTTTGTTTTTGCTGTGGGGATTATTCTGATGACTTCTTTCTGGTGGTTTTTCCCTAGCTTTGGTAGTTTCCTCACAACCATGCCCAAGTCAGTACTTAGGTAAAGAGCTGAGGGTTACCTTCTGCATGTCTCTCTCTCTCCTCCTGCCCCCTCCCTCTTTCTCCAAATTTCTCCTCTCTGGTACTCTATCCTGCAAATTCTTGACACCGCCCTGAACTACTTACCATCTCCTCAACTCTGGTAAACCACAAGGCTCTCCTTAGTTCCTGCTTCCTGTTCTACAAGCTAGAAATGCTCACAAGATTGTGAACTGGGGCACCAACAGGCCTCCCTTTCCTGGTTTTCTTCTCCTTGACATCACAATCCTGTGATGCCTATTAGCTAATGTTTGAAACTTGTCCAGTTTTCTCGTGGTTTAAGAAAGAAAAGTGAATTTGATCTGTTAGTCCATCATTGCTTGAATCAGATGTACTCCCTTACCTGTACTTTGTGTGGAATGTGCTACCTCTTCCCCAGCATCTCGTGAAGTTTGTGCATCCAGCATGGAGCTCACCATCTCTGTGATGGACAGTTCTCAATATCATGTCTTGATATAGATGCTCATGGTATAACAAGTTATAAACTAAAAGAAAAAGTTTTACTTCTTTCTGACCCACTGAGGGTAGAGGTGTAATAACAGAATTGTACCTTGAGGAAATTAAAGAACATTTAGTCCGCTGCCATCGGGAGTGTCTTAGGGAATTAATAGGAAATTAACAATGACCCAGTAGTTATTATACACATTTCCTAGTCAACCTTAGAAAATCTTTGATTAAAATATTCTTAGCTGAGGAAAAAAGAGTGTATTTATTCAGAATGTGAATATTTGTTAGCCTAAGAGTTTATCGAAATACATTCTATATTTATACATGCTTCAATCGAGAAACAACTTTAATTTTCAAATTAGATTTTCAATAGAGTTTAATGTTAGCTTGGCTCTTAAAAGACCATTATTTAATTCAAGCTGTTCCACCATGTAATTCACTGCAAACACCCTCATGTGTCCAAAGGCAGACTGCGTGAGCTTTTTGAAGAATGTAAATTGGAAATGGCACACAATGGGCTCATAATAAATATTGTTGACTGATGGCCTTGATCACCATCATTAGTTATAAAAGGATTTTATCCCCTAGATTCTATGAAATACTGAAATGACCTAACATTTGATCCAAAGTACGTTGAAATGGCTGGCTAATGAGTGAAACAAATCTTGAATACACAATTACTGGGGGCTAAGGATGAGTCACATGGATGGAATTATGGAGAAATGCACATGTTTTTCCTGTTCATTTTACACCTGAGCAGGAAAGCATAATGATGCCTTTAATTGTTCCATGGTTTTCAAGTCAGTGTCTCTTCAAATCACTTACTTTTGCTCCCCAAATAAATTATTTTGAGCTTTCATGAGAGTGAAAAATAATCTTCAAATCCAAGCAAGCAGAATGCTATGGAGTGTGAGCTAAGAGACTATTTCTGTAGAATACACTATTCATACTAATCTATCAAATTTGGGAAACCAAATTTGAATGGAGCTTAAGAAAATCTGAAGCCTTGTGAGGCTTAAAATTCTCACTGAATTTAAACTTCAGGTCTACATGTTTACATAATATGGTCACTGCTTACATTTATTTACTTAATATTAAATTTGAACATTGCTGGGTTACAGCTGGTTAGATTTTGATAAATGACAAACAGAATTTTCTCCTTCCAAACAGTGTAAGACATCAGATCCATACTTTAGGGATAAAAGGAGATTGAAAGAAACTAACAGGAAGTGGATTTGTTCACTTTGGAATTCTATTTATAAACAGAACAAATCAGATGGCCCCTAAGCCAGAGGGTGGCCACATCTTGTTTCCATAAACACACATATCCTAATCACCTTTAGACAACATCTCTTTGGCCTTTGTTTGGCTTTATGCATAGTAAAGTCCATCACCTATTTATATTCCTGCCAATTAGAAATGATGGGCCAGGTTTGTGGGGTTTTTTATTTTTTTTAAGAAAAATATTGAAGTCGATTTATCTTGCCCTGATCCTACTGTCAAAAAGTTGTAACTACTGGAATCGTTGAGGGCATGAAGAGTCAACTGCCTTGGATTGTCAGTGAGCCAGTGATTGTGCTACCTAAAAAATATAAATAAGAAAAAAAAGTATTTTAATTCCTTTAACAGCAGTTTAGGAAAACAAAAAGTTTCCAATAAAAAAGGTAAAATAATATGGTATCCAGAAGGTGCTCCATTTTCATGCTCAATCTATTTATTTAATTATTGTTAAGAGAAAACAATATACTTACTCTCTTTTCACTTATTACTGGATTTGTTAAGCACATTTTAAAAAAATCTTTTTAGGATCTACCCTTTTTCTGGAAATAACTCTTTCAACTAGTCATTCAAAAGGAGCCTCTTGAAGGCACAGGGAGGATGTCAAATTAGAGATGGCACTTTGTGAGATGGGGAGCTATCAAGATACACACACACACATATGTACACACACAACACAACACAAATGGCCATTATATGGTACTGTTTATCCAGTTAGAATATATAATGAGCCTAGTGCAGCACTGCCTGAGTTTTCTGTGATGATGAAAACAATCTTCTGTGCTCTTCACTATTGTAACCACTGACCACATGTGGCTATAGAGGTGGTACGAGTGAGGAACAGAAATTTTAATTTTATTTAAAATTAAATAGCCTCTCATGAATGATGGCTTCCAGACTAGTGCAGGTGTAGAAGTCTTGTTTCCAAGAGAATCAATGATTCCATTATGGGCCACAGTAAGAATCCACTAAACATAAAACTACTGATGTCGATTGGTTATTGGGGGTTGCTCACTCTGGTAGATCATAGGCAAAAGAAAGTAGTTAGCATACTGGCAGGGTAATTGATCTCAGTCATCAAGAGGAGGTAAGGTTAGGAGCTCCATTTTGAAACCTAGGAGAACCTTCGGGCCACGGCATGGTCCCCTCTGCTCAATTTTAACTGTGAGTAGGAAATTACTCCAACAATGGACTCATAAGGGCATGGAAACCAGGGGTTGAGATCCTCAGGGATGAAGTTTGAGGTCACTCCATCTGGCAAACAGCTTAGATTGGCATATGTACTGGCTTATAGGGAAAAGAATCTAGACTCAGTGCTAGAGAAGGGAGATGATTTCAGCTACAGCTTTGGGGGAACCTGCAGCAGTGAGGCTATAGTTTGTCTTAACAACTTTCCTCTTATAATTTCTTTTATCCCTCATTTGGAAGAAACCATCATATGATGGAGTAAACTTAATGTGATTGTTAGTGGATTTCAAGTAATGTTCTATTTTTAAAAATCTGGATACTGATTACAGGGTGTATTTCCTTTATAAAGTTTATTGAGCTATATGTTTATGACCTGTGAACTTTACTACATGTATATTATAGGTCAATAAAAATGTTTAAGAAATAAAAGAAGAGATCTCACACAATTTTCCCACTACCACTTCTAGCAACGGATATATTAATACATCTGTGCTCACTTAATTTTCTTACCCTGATTTTACTTGGGATGAATTATCCATGCTCCTAGATAAGGCCAACTCTTCCACTTGGGGAATAGAATGCATCCCCAGTTTCCCATTCAAAGACATTACTCTAGCCATAATTTCCCTTTTCATTATTAAATTTTCCTTCTCTCCATTGTCATTCTCATCAGCATAAAAGTATACTATAATTTTTCACATATTTAAAATAAATCCCTTAAAAGCCCTCCTCCTCCTGCAAGAATAGCTCATTTTACTATTTTCCTTTAAAGTAAAATTCTTTGATAGAGATGTTTATACTCCTGTCTTCATTTCTCTCCCATTTTTTCTTCGCTTCACTCTGTATATGTTATTTACTAATTAATTAATTAATTATTTCGTGGATTATTTTTCTTTCCTGTTGCTCTATATTTCAACATTTTTGGACAGCCCATGCTATTTTAATTATTGTTTAATTATAGTAATTTTGGTATCTTTTCTTTTTCAGAAATTCTTTACAAGTAATAATAGTAGTATTTATTGTTTACTGCAAACTAGGAATTCTGCTTAATGCTTTAAATTCAATTTTTAAAACTTTGATTTTTACCTTGCACTGTAAAAAAATAACTTGAAATATATATCACAGACCCAAGTGTAAGAGTAAAGAAGCAAAACTTGTAGAAGAAAATATAGGAGGACATTTTTGTGAGCTTGGATTAGGCAAGGATTTATTAAATAGTACACAAAAGCACAGACTATAAAAGAAAAGGCTGATAAATTGTACTTCTTCAAAATTAAAAACTCCTGTCCTTTGAACAGCATTAATAAAGTAATGAAAAGATAAGGTACAGAATGGGTAAAAATATTTGCAAAACACATATCTGGTAAAGGATGTGTGTCTAGTTTACACAAAGAACTTTTACAGCTCAGTAATAAAACAACCTGGTTTTTTTTAATGGGAAAAAAATTGAACATGTACTTCATTAAAAAAGATACACAATGGCAAAATAATTAGTCAAGAGTGAAATGCAAACTAATACCACAATGAGATTCTACCACATATGTAGCAGAATGGAAAAGATTAACAAGACTAAAAATATTAAGTAATGGCAAACATAAGGAGCAACTAGAACTCTCATACATTACTGGTGGGAGTGAAAAATGATACAGCCACTTTGAAAATATTTAAATGCATACATGTACTTGCCATATAACTCAACAATCCTACTTTTAGGCATTTACTCAAGAAAAAGGTAAATAGTTGTCCACAACAAAAACGTGTACAAGTATGTCTATTATATTTTTCATAATTGCTAAAAACTAGAAATAACCTTAATAATGTCCATCAATTGATAAATGGATAAACAGAGTATAGCATATTTATACAATGAAATACTACTTAACAACATAAAGAAATACAACAACATGATAGAATCCTCAAAGCATTATACTTTGTGAAAGAAGTCAGGCATATAAAAGTCCATATAAAAGATTACCGTGTTTAAAATTGGAAAGGAGATTTGAATAGACATTTCTCTAAAGAAGATATACAAATGCCCAATAAGCACATGAAAAAAATGCTCAACACTATTAACCATGAGGGAAATGCAAATGAAAACCACAATGAGATACCATTTTATACCCAGATGGACCATAATAAGTGTTGGCCAGAATGTGGAGGAACCAGAGCCCTCATACATTGGTGATGTAAATAAAGAAGGGTACAGCCAGTTTAGGAAACAGTTTGGCAGTTCTCAAGAAGCTAAACATAGATTTGCATCTATGCATATGTGTTGATTGTGCATCGACTATATACTAAGGACTAAGCTAAAATGTTTTTAAACACTATTTAGGGCAAAAAAAGGCAAACCTCATAAAATTTATAAGTTTGGGATATGCTGGAAAATGCTAGAATAGTTAAATAATGTACTCTACTGAGCGTTTGAAAATATACAAAAACACTTGTCTCAAAGTAAAATGGTTGGGGATGGGGGATAGTTAGTACAAAAGAATGGTGCCTGAAGAAACATTTTTCTAATGGAAAAATGACAAATGCTAGATTGCACAGGCCTGAGAACAGTTAAGATGCCTGATGTATGCCTACTTTCTGTTCGGACTGTGAAAGGCTAACAAAGCTCATGCCAGGAAGAGTTGATAGTAACATAACACCAAGAATCTGGTCAATTAAAGAGAGTTGAGCTTGAATTAGCAGCAGCCCAAGGGAGTCCAATGTACTGGCTGACTCCTGGGGTTTGTGGAGCTGCCGAGAGCAGCCCCGTTAACTCCTCAAGCTCGCACTCTCTAATAACTTGTGCTCCATGCACCACATGAGAGCAAGTAAAGGTTTCTCCTTTGGGTAGAAATGAAGAAAGACCAGGATTTAATTAAGCAACAACTGGTTGAAATTTGGTCAGAAATACCTTTTGCTTTCCTCTCAGTTCATGAGAGGAAAATCACAATGAGTCTTACAGGCCCATCTCAGTTCCCTACTCCTTCCTGAAATCATATCCATTGCTCTGGTCCTCTTTAACGCATTTGTCTGCCACACAGTTTGGCCCCTCATAAATACATGTTGCATTTACATGTTGTATCTGATTCTCTTTTTCCCACGCTAGTCTTGTCTGGCCAGTGAAATATATATTTCAGAGGCTAGGATGATGTCATAGCACCTGGGACATTGAGGTTTAAACTAACTCCTGATGAATTGACCAGATTTACTTAAAACTGTTGAAATGAATACTCCAATCTCTTACTTCTGATATTTGCCTGTTGAACTGATGGCAGGGCCAAGTTATGACCTTTCATTATTCTGTAGAAACAAATCTCTTAGGGAAAGAGAGAAGTGGTCTTCAGCCAGCCACAATCTCTCTGGGCCTCAGTTTCACTATTAACGTGGCTAAAAATGTCATTTTTCTGGTTTGTGAAATATCATATAATGTAGCATAGCACCACCTATTCATTGATCAATAAATGGTAGCAATTCTTTTATTTCCTTTTCTGAAACTATCATTCAAAAGCAACTGTAACAAAAAGGGCATGGGGGAAGTAAGCAGAAGTGACTTTCCTCTTCTGTACAATGAGTATAAAATACTGCCATAAAGACCTTGCAGGATATTCCTGGGGAGTAAATTAGATGATGTTCTAGCAAAACATTATTATGCAAGAGGAGCCATTGAGCCAGGGATGGAGACCATATGTGCAATATTTTAGGAACCTTAATAGAGTGAGGTGTAGAACGGGGAAAGCTTCTCTTGTTTGTGACTCACACCTCTCAGTTTGTATTTGGGCTGTCTATGTAAGGAAATGAAGTGTTTCTTATAAATAAATGACAACACTGAAGAAGGTAGTGATTAAAGATTTCTGCATGAGAAGTTACTTTAAAAGTACAATCAGTTTTCAGAATTCTCTTTGCTGTGTGCATTTATTTAACTTGCTAGTTTCAAGTTGGTATGGTCCCTTGAAGCAAACAGGTGCTTCTGAGAAGTGGTAAGAATTCAGAATTAATGGAATGTTGATATCTATTCTGTGCCTGAAAACAGGCTATGTATCTAAAATCTTTCTCTTGTTTTTTGGACCACTTAAGTGCTGGATTCATAAAACACAGGATGAAGCAGAACAATTGTACAACTGTTTTCAACATCCTCAAAGAGGATTTCAGAGTACCATAAGCTGCTAATGAATTTCAGGAGGCAGGTGCAAGACATGCAATTACTTTTCTATTTTCATCCCTTTTTTATCATTTGAGAACACTTACAGATTATTCACTGATTTCTGCGTTGGATGCTTTTGAGAGAAAGAAATATTCTATCAGAAAACAGCCATTAAACTTTGCAGAAGATGTCTCTAATTGGGAGGAAAATAATAAAGACAATGGAAAACGATGGTTCCTCAAATTTAAAGAATTTCAAGTAGTTCTCATTAAAAGTTTTAAATGGACACTTTACATCATATTACTAATCATGCTTATTTACCCAGACTCATGATTCAGAGTTCATATAGTCTTTTAGCAAGGAAATCAAAATGTTTTACTCCTCTGAATTCATTGGATTGCTCAAATATACCTGCTATTTCTTTGCCTTTTCCACTGTCTTCCTGGATTTTTACTTCCTGCTGCAGGAAGTTCAGGTCTTCATGGCCAATAGTAGACTAGGTTTGAAGCACAATCCTGACGTAACCCTGGGACCATTGAGGAGCAGAATCTTCCCATTTCCTGTTGTTGCAGTGGAGGGCAGCTTATATGCACTGGGATGGCTGTTTCTCATGAGATTTCCTTACCCTCAACCTTACACCTCCCCCTCCATGATTAATAACTCCTTTAGCTTTTACATTTTGAAATTTTTAAAAGGAATCAACTTTCAAATTATAACAGTGTGTGCAAAGCCATTTTTCTGTGTACCCAAAATTTTGGTTAAGGCCAAAAGTGAAGATCAAAATCACCAAGAACCCAGCATTTACAGTTATCCTTAAAGCTGACAGC
>PVKH010024576.1:0-13598 GCA_004027955.1 Chaetophractus vellerosus
TGGAAAGTCATGGATGAAGAAAACCAGCAAAGAAGAAATAAGCTATCAGCACCTAATTAAGAAAAAAAAAACAAAAACACCAACAATAAGGAGGAGAGAGTAGAGGTAAGAAGCACACAAGCTTGCAATTAACTCTTAAGGAAAACAGTGTTCCTTTTGGGCACTTGTGTAGCCTCTCAGCTTGCGATCATTAATTATTTGCCTTGCAGCCTTCTCTCTGCAGGCTTTGAGGCAGAATTTAGCAATTGAAGCAAGTCAATATGTTTCTCTTTAATTTTGATGTAATAATGGTCCTTAAAGAACTCCTCTTCTAGACCACCCCATCTTGTGAGTGGACCCCACATAGGCTCATGGAGACTTATCTACTACTTCCCACTGCCTGACTCCCATAGGGGAGCTGAGATTTTGTTACTCAGCAAGGAGCTGTAAAATTGCTGGGTCTTCCCTTTGCTGAGCTTAGTGTCTGTGCCACAGTTAAGCAGATTCACCTCTCCTCTCAGCCCAGCACCACTGCCTGCAAGCTAATTCACTCCCATAAACTGCCAGGGGGTTCTATTCCCCCAGGGGAGCTAAGACAGTATTAGTCAACATGGAGCTGTAAAATGGCTGGGACTGCCCTTTGCCGACACTTATTCCCCTCCTCACAGGTCTACCAGTGAGGTTTTGGACTGCCCATTCCCCCTCCCTGAGTCTGGGACCCCGATGCCTGTGTTTCTGGCTTGGGAGTAAAGAACTCATGACTTTACACTGAATAGTCCAACTCACACTCCAGTGCCTCCAGTCCAATGCAGTTAATACTCCCTTGTCCCAGACTCCCAGCACAGACACCGCTGTCAGGTTCCTGTCCCCAATCAGCCTTCCTCTGCTTCAGAGCCAGTGAGTTCACAACTAAACTGATGCCATCTTGCCACTACTCCTCATGGCTTTACTTTTAAATACATCTACAAAATGTATTACATAGAAGAAAGCTGAAAGGAAATGAATAATTTACAGATGTTATCATGTGTCTTTGGATGTTATTATTTTAAAAAATATTTTTATTGAAGTATATCATGCGTACATGGACATACATAAACAATAAGTGTTTAGTAAATTTGTGAACTTACAAAATAAACATGCATAACCTCATACAGAGGTTCCATATATCACCTCTCCACCAACACCTTGCATTGTTGTGAAACTTTTGTTACAAACTATGCAAGAATATCATCAAAATATTACAACTAAGTAAACTCCACATCTTACATTTGGTGTATTTCCCCCAAACCCACCTTATTATTTTTTATACATATTTTTATTACAGAGGTTGCTAACTTACAAAACAATCATGCACATGTGTTGAATTCCCATGCAACACCCCTTCATCAACACACCACACCATGGTGGAATATTTGTTATGGATTATGAGGTAATATTATCAGACTATTACCAACAACCATAGTCCATAACATACATATGGCACAATTTTTTCCATTCCTCCTCATTATCAATGCAGTATGTCTTTGGCACTGATGCAGGAAGTATTGCAAGAAGTAACAGTTTTGATGTTAGCCACAGTCCATAGGTCATACCAATTGTATTTTCTCCATGCTTCTCCACTTACCCACCACTCTGCAATAGTGATATACATCTGCTCTAGCTCACAGAATACACACTTGCATCTGTATCATCAACCACAATTGTCATCCACTTCTGGGTTCACTGTTTAATTCAGTCTCTAGATTATTTTCTAGCTTTCTTTCAATTGACATTTAAATCCCTATACTACCCTTTCCAGCCACAATCCCATTTACAAACCAGCTGCTCTTCACTATAATGTGTTATTATCAATGAAATGGGCAAAATATTTAAATAGACATTTCTATGGCAAAAAAGCATAGAAAAAATGTTCTATATGACTAGCTATTTGGGAAATGAAATAAAAATGACAAAGATATATCACTTCACACCACATAGAATGGTCATTATTTTAAAAAACCAGAAAACAATATGTGCTGGAGAGGATGTGGAGAAATAGGAATATTTCTTCACTGTTGGTGGAATTATTGTTGGTTTTTACATTCATTGAATTTTTTAAGTTGAACCACCCTTGCATAACAAGGATAAACCCTAATTGATCAAAGTGAATAATTCCTTTAATATACTGTTGGATTCTGTTTGATAGTTTTCTTTTGTGGATTTTTATGTACATATGCATAAGTGGAATTGGAAAATAGTTTTCTCATGGCATCTTGCTATATCTTTTGTATTGGGGTGTAGATGGCACCATATAATGAATTAAGGGGAGTTCCTACTTTTTGAGTTTTTTGGAAGAGGTTGAGAAGAATTGGATTTGTCTTCTTGAATTCCTTATTAGAGTTTCCCTGTGAGGCAATCTGGTACTGTGATTTTTGTTGTTGTTGGGAGGCTTTTGATTACTGATCCAATATCTGAATAAGTCACTGGTATGTTGAGACCCTCTATTCCTTCTTGATTTCATCCAGGTTATATGATTTATTGATGTAAAATTGTGCAATGTATCCTCTTGTAGTCTTTTATATGTCAGCAAGGTTAGCTGTAATAGCCACATTTTAATATCTGACTTTTGTTAGTTGTGTCATCTCTTTTTTCTATGTTACTCTCACTAAATTTTTATCAATATTTTGAACTTTCCATTTAACTAACTTTTGGCATTGTTGATTATCTCTTTTATTTGTTGTTTTCTATTTCATATATCTCCTTCTTACTGTTTCTTATTTCCTTCCTTCTGCCTTCTTTGAGTTTGATTTGCTCTTCCTTTGCCAGCCCTTCCAGGGTTGATGTTAGGTTTATGTTTTCTGATTTGAAGCACTTCCTCATTTTCACTTAATGGAAGCTTTTAGAGTTATACATTTCTTTTTGAGCATGCATTTGCTACATTCCAAAAGTTTTGTGCATTGTCTTTATGTTTTCATTTGCCTCAATATATTTCCTAGTTTCACATCTGATTTTCTCTAGAACTCATTTTTTAAGAGAGTTATAGTTAGGACTTTGGAGATCATGGAGGATTAGAGAGACACAGTACTCAGTTTTATCCCAGAAAAAAAAATAGCCAAAGGATGTACAACAATAACCTGAAAATATATTTTAGGATGTAAGGTACCAGGGGAAGTCTGGACACTACCCAGAATAAAGAGGGGCAAATGAAAAGAATGTCAATGGCAAAATTCTGTCAATAAAATCTGCAGCTAAACCTGCTAGTGCCCATCCCTGCGCCATCAGAGGAAAATGCTTTGAATTATCTAGCTTTAGGTCAGAAGTTATGGACAGAAGGGACCACAGGGACCACATCCTCAAGAATAGGGAGAGAGAAAGATGCAGGCTAAGGCTGATTTAGCTTTTGGCCAAAATTTTGGCCTGCTGTGTCCCATGAGCCCTGTAGGCTGGATAGGGCCACACAATGTTTGCTCTGGTAGCTGGCAGGGGAAGAAATAATCAAACTTTGATAAAAACACTTCCTACTGACCAGGATTGGTTGATCAGGATGCAGAGGGGAGTGGAGTTATTTCCTACCTGGTAAAAGGGAGGGGGTTCCCAACAAATGTTTTACTGCCTCTGAGAAAATTTGACTTGTGAGGCTCTGAATAGCTTTAAGGCAGGACCCACTGTCACATTTCTATAGTAAGTGATACAGCAAACACATTATGATCAGGATTTGAACTGAGAAGGCATTGAAGGGCACTATCTGCTTTTGGTCCAAGGAAGTGCATATAAGGAAATAAAAAGATAGGCTTTTTTGGGCCTCTATAAACTCCCACTGAAAGACACTTGGAAGCCTGTCTTCAACCCATTACTGGATCCATGGTCCAGATTTGAGCAAGTATAAAGGGATAATCCTAAAGAGCTAGAATAGAATGGACCAAGAATAAAAGAATGACACTAATAAATACATACGAGAGAGAGAAATTAAACATGAAAGTTTAAATTTAACATCATAATCAAATGCCTATAAATCAGCAAAACATTACAGCTCAAAAGAAGAAAATGGAAGATATGCCCATGCAAGGAAATATATCAGAGCTCCATATGAGATACAGGATTTGGGACAATTAATTAATGTGGTTCAAAAAAATCTTCTAAATCAAATCAACGAGTTGAAAGACAATATGACTACAGTGTCCTGTTATAGACTTGTTATTCATGCAATGGAAGAAATTACAAAATTATGTGGATCCAGGGGCTACTGGATGCTTTGAGGGCAGGGAGAGGGAAGGGCAGTTGTAATATGGGGGCTTTTATGAGACTTGGGAATTGCCTTGGGTGATGTTACAATGGAGGATATAGGCCATTTTATATCATCATGTATCATGCAGAACTGTGTGGGAGAGAGGGTGGTTTACATTCTGAACTGTGGTCCACGCTTGGTGGCAAAGGCCCAAAATGTGTATATCTACTACAGGTGTTGTGCCACACTGATGAAGGATGTATATGTGGGAGGTTGTGTGAGGTGTGGGAGGTAGGGCATATGGGTACTCCTAAAATTTCTATGTAACATTTATAAAAATCAATGTATCCTAAAAAAATTGATTAAAATTTTTAAAAAAAGAAAAAGAAGATATTAAGAGAACAGACTCAAAATCTAGAAGATAGGTTAAATGGTGGGGAAGGCCGAACAGCTGAAATTGAAGAAATATTAGAACAGAGAGACAAAGGAATGGAAAATATTGAGCAGAGGATCAGAGAGTTGAATAGTAATATGAAGTGCAACACAATATATGTCCTGGGGGTTCCAGAAAGAGAAGAGAAGGTAAAAAGGTCAGAAAGAGTTTTGGAGGGGAAAATGGCTGAAAATTTTCCATCTCTCATGAAATAAATGAATTTGCATGTACAAGAAGCACAGTGTACACCAATCATAATAAATCTGAATAAACCTGCTCCAAGACACAAGCTACTAATAACGTCAAATATCAAAGATGAAGAGAAAATCTGAGATCATCAATGGAGTAGCAAACCATCACATACAAGGGATGACAATAAGACTTATTCCAGATTTCTCATCAGGAATCATAAAGGTGAGAAGACAATGATATGATATAATTGAGATGCTGAAAGAGAAAAATACTCATCCAATAATTCTTATCCAGCAAAATTGTCATTCAAATATGAAAGTGAATTTAAAATATTCACAAATAATCAAAAACTAATAGAAATTTTAAAAAGCATCTGGCTTTGCAGGGTGCATAAAAGGAAACATTAATGCATGAAAGATAAAGACATGAGGGTAAGAGAAGACTGTTAGAATGGATAACCAAAACAGAAAAAGTACAGATGAAAATAAGATATGATATATGAAAGCAAAAGAAGAAAATGGTAGAAGTAAATAATACATTTATAGTAATATCATTGAATGTGAAAGGATTAAACTATGCAATCAAAAGAAATAGACTGACAAAATGATAAAAAAAATATATGAGCCATCCATATGCTCTCCATAAGAGATTTGCCTTAGGTACAGGAATACATATCATCTGAAAGTTAAAGGTTGGAAAAAGATATTCCATAGAAATGCAATAAAAAAAGTGCAGGGGAAGCTATGCTAATTTAAGACGTGACAGATTTTAATGCAAAATGTTATGAGATGGAGGCCATTAAATATTACTAAAAGGGACAATCCACCAGGAAGAAGCAATAGTCATAAATATCTCTACACCTAACCATGGTGCTTGAAAATACACGAAGCAAATTTTTGCAAAACTGAAGGGAGAAATAGGCATCTCTACAATATTATTTGGAGACATCAATACACTACTCACATCATTATATAGAACAACTAGAGAGAAGATCAACAAAGAAATAGAGAACTTGAACAATATGATAAATGAGCTAGATCTAACATACATATACAGAACATTGCACCCCAAAGCAGTGGGTTATATGTTCTTCTCAAGTGCTCAGGGATCTTTCACCAGGATAGACCACATGTTAGATCATAAAGCAGGTTTCAGTAAATATAAAATGATTGAACTTATACAAAATTTCCTCTCTGATCATAAAGTAATGAAGCAAGAAATAAATAATAGACAAGTATGGGGAAAATCCCCAAAAGTATGGAGGAAAAAAAAACACAACATAAAACTATCAGGAGGTCAAAGGAAAAACTGAAAGTGAAATTAAGAAATATATCAAAATGGATGAAAATGAGAACACTACTTATCAAAACTTATGGGATGAGGAAGTGCAGTGCTGAGAGGGAAATTTATAGTCCTAAATGCCTGTATTAAAAGAGAAGGAGGAGCTAAAATCAAAATTCTAACTGAGTACCTGAAGGAACTATATTAAAAAATAGCACATCAATACGAAAGCAAGAAGAATGAAAGAAATAATAAAGAATAAATCAGAATCAAATGAAATTGAGAACAAAAAAATAGAGAATTTTTTAAGCTGGTTCTTTAAGATCAATAAAATTGACCTTTGCTAGAATAACTACAAAAAAGCAGAAGATGCAAATAAAATAAAAATGAAAGGCGATGTTATGACTGAACCCACAGAAATAAAAGGATCATAGGAGTATATTATGAGAAACTGTATGCCAACAAATTAGACAATGCAGATGAAATGGGGAAATTCCTAGAAATGCAAAAACAAACTCATTAACTCTACATGAAATGTAAGAAGTCAATGAAACAATTACAATTCAAGAGACTGAATCAGTTATCAAAAATTTCTAACAAAGAAAAGTCCAGGACCAGATGGCTTTGCAAGAGAACTCTAAAAAGCATTTTCAGAAGAATTAATACAAATCCTGTTTAAGCTCTTCCAAAAAATTAAAGAGGGGAAAAAATTAACCAACATATTTTTTGAAGCCAATATCACAATAATACCAAAAGAAAATAAAGATGCTACAAGAAAAAAATACTAAATAGCAACCTCTCTAATGAACAAAGATGCAAATATTCTCAGCAAAATTATTTCAAATAGAATCCTACAGCTTATTAAAAGAGTTATACTCTGTGACCAAATAGAATTTACTTCTGGAATGCAAGGGTAGTTCAACACAAGAAAATCAATTAACATAATATACTGCATTAACAAATTGAAGAGAATAAAACACTTGCTCATATTGATTGATGCAAAAAAGACATTCTATAAAACCCAGCATCTTTTCTTGATTAAAAAACTCTTTAAAATATAGGAATAGAAGGAAAGTTCCTGAATATTATAAAAGGCATATAAGAACAATCTACAGAAAACATCATACTAAATTTGGAAAGGTTGAAAACTTTCCCTGAAAGACAGAGAACAAACAATGATGTTCAATGTCACCACTGTTATTCAACATTGATGAGAAGTTCTAACTAGCAAAATTGCAGAAGAAAAAAGGTGTGAAATTGGGGGGGAGCAAGTAAAACTGTCAAAATTCATGGAGAACATGATCTTATACTTAGAAAATTCTGAAATATCTACAATGAAGCTACTTGAGATAATAAATGAGTTCAGCACAGTGACAGGATTCAAGATCAACATGCAAAAACTAGAACTGTTATTGTACAATAGTCCTGAACCATCTAAGGAGGATATCATGAAAATATCCCATTTACTATTGCAAGAAAATTACACAAATACCCAGGAATCAAGTTAATTAAAGATGTATTGGATGTAAATTTAGAAAACTATCAAAGACTTCTAAGAGAAATCAAAGATCTAAACAAATGCAAAGGCATTACATGCTCATGGGTTGGAAGATTAAATATTGTGAAGATGACAATCATACCCCAACTGATTCATAGCTTCAATGCAATCCTGATCAAAATTCTAAAAGCCTACTATACAGAAATAGAAAAGACAATTTCCAAATTTATTTGAAAGGGAAAGCAGACCCAAATAGCCAAAAACATCCTAAAGTGAAGAGCAATATGGAGGACACTCACATCCTGATCTTGAAACATATAACAAATCTATATTGGTCACAATAGCATGGTATTGACATAAAGACTGACACATTGATCATTGGAATAAAATTGAGAGTGCAGAAATATCCCCTTACCTCTAGGGACAACTGGTTTTTGACAAACCTACCAAGGGCATACAACTATCTCTTCAACAAATGTTGCTGGGAGAAATGGATATTCTTAACCAAAGAATGAAAAAGGACCCTTATCACACTCTTAAACATGAATCAACTTAAAATGGATCAAAGACCTCAATATAAAAGCCAGGACCATAAAACTACTAGAGGAAAATGTAGGGAAACATCTTCAAGATCTTGTCATAGGTAGTGCTTTTATGGACCTTACCCTCAAAGGTTGAAGAACAAAAGTAAAAATAGATAAATGAGAACTCCTCAAAATTAAATACTTTTGAACCTCAAAGGATTTTGTCAAACGGGTAAAAATGCAACTGACTCAATTAGAGGAAATATTTTGAAATCATATATCCAATAAGGATCAATATACATGATATATAAATAGATGTTACAATTCAACAAGAAAAAGCCAAAAAAAAAAACCCTATTACAAAATGGGCACAAGACTTGAATAGATATTTATCCAAAGGAGAAATACAAATGGTGAAAAAACACATAAAAATTATTCATCATTAGCAATTAGGGATATGCAAGCCAAAGCTACAATAAGATGTCATTTAACCTTTTAGAATGGCCACTATTAACAAGACAGAAAGCTATAAGTGTTGGAGAGGATGTCAAGTTGTAAGAATGCTTATTAACTGGAGGTGGGATTGTACAATGGTACATGGAGGCTTGTCTACAATTTCTAATGTAGTAAGATAAAGTATGCCACTACTCGGTATATTCTCAGAAGAACTGAGAGCCGTGTCATGAACAAATATCTGCACATTGATGTTAATAGCAGCATTAATCACAATTGCCAAAGATGGAAACAACCCATGTGTCCATCAATCAATGCAGGGATAAAGAGTAGTGTATACAAACAATTGAATATTGTATAACTATAAGAAGAGATGAAGTCATGAAGCATATGGCAACATGGATGAAGCTGGAGGATATTATATTGAATTAAACTAGCCAAACATAAAAAGGCAAACACTGCATGATTGCGGTATTATGAAAGAAATATCTTTTGTAAACTCAGGTAGTTAATAACTAAAATATAGGTCACCAGAAAATAAAATGAGTTTAAAGAATGGAAAGCTGAGGGTTAACCTGTGCAGAATTGGTAAAAGAGTTCATAAATCTTTGGAAATGAATGGAAATGTGAAAGCACATCATAGTGTTTGTAACTAGCAGTCCTAATATATACATATGACAGTGGTTGAAAGGGAGAGTCTAAGGGTATGTATATTAGTAGAAGGAAAGCTAAAAAGTGTAATATGGGTTTGAATAACATAGCAAAACCTCATGTGAAATATGAATATGGGTAATATTGCATGTATAAATATAAAAAACTGTTTTTCTTTGACACTGAACAAATGTATGTTAATATTACAAGGTGTTTAAATCAGGAAAAATACCAAAAAAATCAAAATATGGATAATAATGTTTAATAATATATGAATAATGTTCCATTAAGGGTAAAATTACATGAAGTGAAAGAAACTAGACAGAGGTACTACATATTGTTTTACTCCATGTATACAAAATATTAATACAAATAAATTAAAAAGAAAGAAACAGAATAGCAGCATTGTACAGCAGACAAAGCATACAGATCTTGAGAGTTAATTATTATTAAGGGGTAGGGCTATTCTTTTCTGTTTTTTTTTTTTTGTTGTTGTTGTTGTTATACGAAATACCATTGATTGTACACTTTGGATGGATTGTATGCTTTATTAATATATATCACTAATATTTATTTAAAGAGTTTGTTTGAAGGTTTTTTATGAATTCCCAAGGATTAATTTCTTAAACTAATCCATTCTTGTGAGTGTGGTACACTTTTTTTGCATAAAATTCACTTTGATTATCACTTTCAATTAGATTGCTTTGGAGTGTTTGGATCACATCAGTGGGAAATGGAACAGGTTAGGTCTCTGCCTTCTTGCTATATCTTATATATATTAAGAACACAGAGAAAGAGACTGTGGAATTTTTAGAGTATTTCATGAATTCCAAAAAGAAAAATATTATATATTTAAACAAATCTATTCCTGTGAGTGTGATACCATTTGATTACAATAAATTTGGTTGAGGGACATTTAATTAGATTTTTTGATAAAATTGCTTTAGGGCTTTTGATTGCACTAAGTCAGTGAGACGTTATGCAGGTTAAGCCTTTGCTCCCTTGCTGGGTCTGATAAATACCCAGAGACAATGAGAAACAGACACAGGAAAAGGAAGCTGCCATATTTGATCTTGCCATGTGAGAGAAGTTTTGTTCAAAGCTTAGATACAAAGAGAGAAGACCCCTAGGGGTTGAAAGAACTGAGGCCCAGAGACAAAGAGGAGGCCTGATAAAAGATGACAAGCTCTATGTCTTTTCTGCTGACAGCTGCAGAAAGGCAGAGACCTTGGCAAACACTGTGGCCACCTTGCTTTGCAACATGCCCAGACAACATAATCAAAGATTGCTGACTTTTGTGAGAAAACACCTCTTATTGTCCCCTCTTTTGGACTTCTCACAGCCTTGGAAAGGTATGTTTTCACTGTAAATAAATCCCTTTTTAAAAAACCAACCCATTTTTGGGACTTTTCATTGGCAGCTCTTTAGCAAACTAAAACAGAAATTAATACCTAGAGAGTGGGGTGCTGCTCCCTGTAAGTAATAAAAATAATGGAATAGTTTTATAAATGGGTACAAGATATTTTTGGAGGAATGGTGAGATGCTTGATATAAAAGGCCAAAATTGCTTTGAAGAGACTGTTGGTAGGAATATGGATCCTAAATTTATTTCCAGTGAGGCCTTAGAAGAAAATGATAAAACTATTATTGGAAACTGGGAGAAATGCAATCCTTGTTTTAAAGTTGCAGAAAACTTTGCAAAATTGTATCCTGATGTTAGACTGAAGACAGAATTTGAAAATGATGGGCTTGGGCTTTAGCTGAGGAGATTTCCAAAGTAAGTGTGGAAAATGTGGCCTGGTTTCTCCTTTCAACTTAGAGCAAAATGAGAGAGGAAAGAGATAAGATGATAACTAACTGCTGGGTACAAGGAAACCAGAGACTGATATCAGAAATTCCAAGCTTCTAGAAAACAAGGCCCTAGAGGATAGTGCCCTATGGGAAACAACTAAACTTGGGGCTTGCAATTCAGGATTGTAAATACAGATATCCAGGAAGAGCTTCTGGAAAACCTTACTGTCTGGATCCCTGTTTCCTGTATGAAAAATGAACAAGCTTTTTGTGAGATTTTTATTGAATGAAACCACTGCCAGCATGGTTGAAAAGGGATGGGGGGGGTGGGTAGAAATTGAAGGAAAAAACAGTGTCAAGGGGAAAACCAAGGAAAATGAGGTCTGTACTTAAGATCTCCTCAAGTCAAGAGAGGGACCACATCCACGTGGGCAAAATGGATGAGTTTGTCCCTGAATTTGAAGAGGATTGGCATTCTGGCTCAATTGTTCATGGTGATTTTGGATGCCTGAGGCTATGGGGGTTGTGGACTGCATTCCTCAGTATTTGAGGAGAGTTAGATCACCACTCCACTGCTCTGAACAGATTGGGCTTCTTCCCCACAATTGGGGAAAGTCAGGTCACCACCACACTGTTATGAATGTGTTGGACCTGTATGCCAGAGATTCAGGAGTATGTTGTCATTGCTTCATTTTACTAAGTTGATTGAGACTGTACTCCAGAGTTTGGGTAATGTGTGGACATCCTCCCAATGTAGTTGATATTGATCTCTGGGGCTTGGTCACCACCCAGATGCTTGAAGAGGGTTGTTTTGGTCAGCCACAGGTGTGCCTTTTGAAATACACCAAAGATTGGTCGGTCTTTATAAAGGGTATTTATTTGGGGTAGATGCGTACAGTTACCAGGCCACAAAGCATAAGTTTCTTCTCATACCAAAGTCCATGTGTTGGAGCAAGATGGCTGCCAATGTCTGCAAGGGCTCAGGTCTTTGGGTTCCTCTCCTGCCAGGGCTGCATTTCTTTCCAGGCTTAGCTTCTGTCTCCTCCACAAGTTCAGCTGTAGACCATGAGGCTCTCTATGCATTGTGTCTCTCCACAAGGCCAGCTGTAGACTATCTGGTGATCGGCTCACTCCAACTTCAGAACTGCTTCTCAAATCTGCTTCTCTCCAATTCTGCTTCTCCCAATCTCGGTCTTGCTTTTAAACTTGAGACCACACCCACTGAGGGGTGGGGCTTAATGCCCTACTCACTGCAGCCCAGTCAATGCCCTAATCATAAACCAACCATGCTCAGATGAACAGATGAGTTTACAAGCATATTCCAATTTATATTTTTGGAATTCATAATTACATAAAACAAAAACCATTACAAGGGTGGAACAGAAAGTATGGCTCTTTGGCAAGCCTGTGGATAGGGTGGGCCCCCATGAGTCCCAGAGGAGAAGAAAATATCATTATAAGGATAACTCATTGACTTAGAAATCTAATGGAGTATGCTCTGCATATTTTTGGAACTATTTGGGACACTTGACTCCTTTTTTCCCTCCCAATTTCTCCTTATTGTAATGCAAATGTTCAGCCTTTGTATGTCCTTTCTTTTTATACTGGAAACAGAAAACTTGTTTTCTAATAGTCAGAGGTCCATAGTGAGAGGGAAATTTTTCCCCAAGCAAAACTGTATGCCTAAATTGATTTTATTTATTACTTAGCATTGCTTCTGAATTGATTTAAGATTTTTGGAATGTTGTGATATAATGAATTTACTTTGCAGACAGAAGGTCATGTCCTTTTGGGACTCAGATGGAGTCTGGCATTTTGAGATTTTTTAATGAATTATAAAAATAAAAAGATTATGTTTTTAAACTAATTTATTCCCATGGCATTGCATTACATTTGGTTGAGGATCCTTTCATTAGATTCGGTTTTGTGATAAGATCACTTAGGGCTTTTTATTGGACTATATCAGTGAGGCATGACTCAGGTTGTGCTTTTGCCGCATTACTCAGTCTGATATAAATTCAGAGACACACAGAGAGACAGAAAGAAACAGGAAAAGGAAACTGTCATATTTGATCCTGCCATGAGAGATGTTTCATCCACAGTTGTGCTGCAAAGAAATAAGCCCCCATGAGGCCCAAAGAGCTGAGGCCCAGAGAAAGAAAGTACAGTCCTGGTAAGAGACAAACTCTATGTCAACTTTTTCTACAGCTTCAGAAAGGCAGAGACCTTGGCAGAGTTCATAACCACCTCAGCTTGCCACATGCCCAGGCAACAGAATCAATGGTTGCTAAACATCATGAGAAAGCAAGTCTTATGGTGCCCTGAATTGAACTACTCACAGCCTTGGAACTGTAAATTTTTACCCCAAATAAATCCATTTTATAAAAGTCAACCGGGCCCGGCTAGATAGCTCAGTGGATAAAGAGCTCGCTGGGAAACCACATGGGAGGCCCTGGGTTCGGTTCCCGGGGACCTCTCCTAGCGGGCAGACCGCCTTGAGAATGGCAAGCCACCATGGGCGGGCCGGAGCCGCCATGGGCAGGGCAAAAAGCTGCCACGGACAGGCAAAAGCCGCCACGGGCAGGGCAGGTC
>PVKH010024577.1:0-13603 GCA_004027955.1 Chaetophractus vellerosus
TCCCTGTCTATTTCTGAGTGAATCAGACCTCCAAAAATAGGGAGCCTATCTCCCTCCCCCCACTGCACAGGATTTCCACCCACTGACACAACATACCCCAACAGGACGAACACTCCAACACACTGTCTTGGCACCCCCAGATACGTCCCCCTGAATGTGTTTGGACTATAGCAATGGATTTGTGGAGACTAGAACTTTCTTCTCTTATTATATGGGCCAATCTCTTCATCAGAGTCATCCACTGGGAGGTGGTACCATGTGAGATCAACCATCAAGATCAACAAGGTCAACACATTAATCAACAAATTCCATATGAGATCCAAAATAGAAGGGAAGTAAAGGGAAGAGAAGAGAAATAAGAGAAGAAAAGAGGCTGTTCCCAGCTGACACATCAGAAGGCTTATTGTAAGTACTCAACAAATGCTTTACATGATTTTGAAGATTAAAAGTAGGAATGCTCTCAGGGAGCATTTCTTCATATCTATTATTATGCTAGTTACTAGGAGTCAAATCCCTATATATAAGGAACTGTGGACTAGTGGGAGAAGCATATAAGTAAACAGACAATATACTAAAGGGTATGAACTACTATTAATGGCAAATCACTTAGAAGGACCATCCAAACCAGACTGGGACAACAGGTAAGACCTTTTGGACAGCACAATGCCCAAGTTGAGTCTAGAGTATTGGCAGTATAAGGCAGGCAAAACAGATTCATCATTAATGATGCCTGACCACTTAAAGTGACAATGCTTAATGACTCTATTTCTGAAAATTCAAATTGAGGAAAGGCATCCATTCATTATGCTGAGGTTAAAAAAATGCTTCCAATTAATTTTCATCCACAGGTTGCATTTTGAAGCTATGCTAAGTATGTCTACTTCCTCTCTCATGACATGGTTTCAGCCTTTCTCTTTCATAGGATTATTTCCCACAGTTTCTTGAACTATTTTTCAATATGTGGTTTTAGAACATTCACCACCACCTTAATCATCATTGGTTGGGCACAATCATATTCTAAAATGCTCTTAAAATATGATGTATAGAATTAAACATTTCATTCAAGATGCATTTATAATACCAATGAGAATTAAGGCAGGTTTTTTTTTGCTTTTAGAAATATTGATAACCACATTTCTAGTAGCTTAAAAGTAGTAATGATCACATAATCCGTAATTTGTGCAGAGATATCTGTGTTTCATCAAAGGTTTCCATAGTTAGACAAGCAGTGTGAAAACATACTTAGAAGGTGGATTTATTAATCAATTGGTTTTACAGTTCCTTTGTAACCGTTAATGTCTATTTTATGCATATGTATTTTGATAAGCTAAACTATTTAATTGCAATGAGTAGGGTGTGTACATTTCAAGGTCTTCATGAAATTTCTCAAGAAAGAAGATCTGGAAGTACATGTGCTCTTTAAATTCCTTAATAATAAAATCACAGTGCATTAATCTAACTAGCCTTCAAAATATATTTTTCATTTAGAGCTACGATTTTTAAAAAGAAAGTGGGGAGAAGAGCTGTAGCAGAATCAATTGTGAGCAGGGAAAAGGGCTAAAACTGAATCATTTGTGGGGCTCTTTCAAGGTCTTCATATACCTAAATCCTGAGATTTTGGCCCTGGTTGAAACTTCAAAATTTTGTGAGGGAATAACATATGTAATACTAAAAAAGACTTTTTATGCCAAATCACTGATTATTATTTAGTTAAAAGTGTGAAAAATAATAATTGTAACTAAACACATCAATTTAGTGCCTCTCTCACAAATTACTTGACAAAGGAGATTTTGTGTTTGCTTTGTTTGGTTTTGTTTTAATTTACATGTACATTATGTATAGAATACTGATCAGGGGCAAGTGTAGAAGGTTCCTGGTTGAGTATAAAATCAGAACTGCTCCAATCTTTGACACATTATTGTCAAGAATGGCTGTCCAAATATTTTTAGTGTACATTGAGACATCTTTGTCTACTTCTGAATGGCCCAAAGCAGTGTCTTTAGGAAGTAGACATTTGAAGGGTTATGTGAGGAAATGTGTAGTGATATGAAGTAGAACCCAGGGAAACATGTCCCTAGCAGGACTGGAGGAAGGGGACTGGAATTGCTATAGCCACCCTCCTTTTACCCCTAAGTTACTCATATCCCATTTGTTTTAGACAAAGATATTTCCCACTTCCTAGATTAAAGCTATCAAGTGAGAATTCTCCAGGCTCTCAGTTAGAAAACTTACAAAAATGTAGGTGCACCATCTACCCCCACCTGTTTTTCTATTACAAAAGAAGATATATCATTTTATGTCTAAGTTCAATTCCTTTACATGGGCTCAAATTCTGTCCCTTCTTGTTTTCTTGGAGATTATAGGTCATAGTCTATGCCAAATCCTATTCCACAAAGTAAAAAGCCACATTTGAAACCTCATAAAATAAATAAGTGATAATAATTTATTTTTTCTTTTGTAAATAGATACTTAAATTATTTTTCTCAATAATTTATGCAACACCTATAAGTATATCCCAACTTGCTTAATTCTAAGTTTTTAAAAAAAGTCTGTTATCTGTACATATTAAACCTCATCAAGGAGTTTAATTCCTGGCTAGAAAGAGAAAGTCAGTACATTCCCCAGAAGAAAGTTGACTCTGGATACACAAACTGTCTATGAATGAAGCACCATTAGATATTAAAGTTTATTCTTATAATAGAAGGTCCCTTCTTAAGTGTTCATTTTTAAAAGATTTTTTCCCTTTCCTTGTATTCTGCTCCATATAGTTTTTAGGTCTATAGTTCCTGTTGAAATACGATCATTTAGGAAAAAACAATTATTTTTCTTTTCTTTTTAGCAGTTTTGGGAAATGTGAAAGACTTTGAAATGGGCAAATGAGATTACGGGATGACTTTTCAATGGTTTCCTGGAAATTGTCTAGGAAACGCTAAGGTTATCTGATTCCATAAGGATTTGTATTTTTTATTGTTTTGACTAGGCTCTTTTATAACACATGTTGTTTTAGGGCTGCTGATGCAATGTACCAGAAATGTGTTGGCTTTTATAATGGGGATTTATTTGGGGTAAAAGTTTACAGTTTCAAGGCCATGAAATATCTAAATCAAGCACCATCAGAGGTGCTTCCTCACCAAAATCAGTTACTGTTCTTCCTGTTGTCCAGCCATGTGGTGAAGCAAGATGGCCACCAATCTCTGCTGAGTTCTGCTTTCCCTCCAGAATCTACTGTCTCCCAGAGCTCAGCTTTGGGCAACCAGGAATAGAGCTTGTCTCTTTCCTGGCTTCCTCTATCAGTCTCAGCTGCTCTGCTTTCTTCCCAAATTCCCATAAACCATAATCCTGATAGCAATCCTGCAAGCTATCAGGATTATGGTTTATCTCTACTTGGGCTTCAGGTTTTTGAGCCTCTTGAGGACTTCTCTCCATGCAGCTCAGCTGTGAGGGGAAGTGGAATCCCTTCCCTCACATGGCTGGATCAAATATGGCAGGGCTCCCTTTACCTGTGTGTCTCTGATTATACCAGACCCAGCAAGAAGGTGAGACTCACCCTGAGTCAGTCCTTACCAACATAGACCAATCAAAGAATCTCACAACCACAGGAAGAGATTAATTTAAGAACATAATCTTTTGGGGATTCATAAAAGAATTTCAGACTGTCACAGCTGTGTTACTGATAGGTATGTGAAAGATGCTTGCCCTTAAAAATGAAAATGAACTTTCTCCATTAGGGAGGAGATTTATTTTGGCCCTGTGCAAAGATGATTCCAAATATTATATTTTATTGACTATAGGTTATGAACCAGTTTTGTAATTGCTAGAAAATTTGTTTCAGTATTCCTCATTGTCCCTATATATGTGTGTCTTACAAATTATCCTTTGAATCTATTTTAATATCTTATTGTTTTCCTCACTAATTAATGAGCTAAAGAAAATCTTTATTGGTATTACCATCATGATTTTACTGTTTTTGGAAAGTTTGGTTTAACAGCATGCAAATGAAAAATGTTCAAGAATATAAAATCTTTACTGTATCTTATTAGGTGTATACATGTTTTGATAATATATCAATAACTGATAAGTAATATATGAGTAAAATTCAGTTTTATGGCTGTCAAAGTAAGTGTTCATGTTATGTACCACAATGAATATTGTACCACTCATTCCTGTAAATAGTGCAGGGAATCCTGGAGTCATTGTAAACTCTACCAATAATAATATAGATGATTATATAAACAAAGAATACCTTGGAAGATTTGCATGTAGTGGAGTGATTTAGTTCTTTTCAAGCACAAGATTAATTATTCACATACAGTGGAGTTGTCTTTGGAATAAAATCGATTTTGACTAAAGATCTGAAAAAATCTTGGGAAAAAAGTATGAAGGAGAACAGAAACAGCCCAGAGACCCAAGATGAGTTGTAAACTGAGCAATAATAAATGTTCATTTTCTGAGTAATGGTTCTTTAAACATTATAAACTGTCTTCTGTATCAATCAGATATATATTCTTTCGCTGATGTCTTTCCTCCTTAGGTAGATATCTACTACTATTTTAAAGATTACTGATAAGGGAGGGTCTTTTTATTTCATTTTTATGATTCTTCTGACCAGTGAAATTTTATTACTGTGACATAGTCTGTACAGTGAAGGGAAAAAAACAAAGTGAGACCTTCATTTAAAAATTTTTTATGTGTAACTCTTCTTAAGGCAGTGTGTCCATAGACCAGCAATCACAGTCTGGAAGAAGCTGGTAAGATATGCAAATTCTTGAGTACTACCCAAGACCTACCAGATCAGTATGTCTAGAGGTGGCCCCAGCAATCTGGGTTTTAGCAGGCCCTCCAGTTATGAATTATCATACTAAAGTTTGAGAAGCGCTGCTAAAATGTAAATTGTAATTTAGTTAATCTGAGGTTGGCTTTCTGAGATTCTTCATTTCCAACTAGCTCCCTGGGTGATTGTTCTGTGAACCTTATTTTGAATAGCAAAGTCCTATAAAACTGTGGTGAACATCTGAAATTAACCTAATCCTGGATGTTGCCTTGACTTTTCTTGTTTGTTTGCCATGTTTTTATTTGGAGGATAAAGCCAAGAAAACCTAGAAATCTCGGTGTTTATTTTAGCATTAAGGCCCAGAAAACTATAAGAAACTTGCTGGGAAATTATTGAAAACCTGTTCTTTGTAAGGGTTTGCTTTAAAAAAAGAATAAAACCTTAGACATTGACTGAGGGATTTGATGTATGTATTTATCATTAAGAACATGAAGCGTAATGTCAAAGAATAAGACTGAAATGTCCATTTTACGAAGTATAGTGAATTACAGCGAATTACCCCTACTTCAAAAGCAAAACCTCCCTTGATGCATATGCATTGGATGGCAGTCCCCACCTGCCATATCACATTGCTTGCAAGGATATTAGCACATGCAATTGTTGATTTACCACCATTGTCAGCAGCACAGTCTGCTCACCCTCCATTGAGAGAGCCTTTGCTGTTGGTGTTTCCGACTTTCTCTTCTCTTCTCTATTCTGTTAATTCATAATGTGCCTGCATGAGTTGTCATAGCATGTATTTGCCTTTCCCTGTCACATAATAGTTCTAGCTCATCCAAACAGCTTACATCTCTTTCAGAATCCTCAGCTCCCACTTGTATGATGTACTGGTGACCTTAGCTTCATTGGTATTCTGCAAATGTCAGAGATATGCTTGTCTCAGCTGCCTGAGCCCTGGTGAGCAGGTGGAAAAATGACCAGTTGAAAATGAGTTGTTAAGACCACTACACTGAAAAGATTGATGCAATTAATTTTTCATTACGCACAGTGTCTGCGGATTCTAATCAGTTTAGATTGTTCCTTCTTTGAAGCACAAATAAAATGCAAATGGATTTGGAATGAAAAGGAGCATTCTTTATGGTATAGACTTTCCAAAGCTGTAAAATGGCTCAGAACTAATCTGTGGTGTTAGAAATATTTCATGAATTAAGCCCTGGCAGGCTAATGTAAGTTCTGTCTGGGAACCCTAAGCTGTAGTGACTATATGAGGCAGTCTGAGAGGTAGATTTCAAGGGCACAGACACAAATGGCAATGAGACTTCAGGTAAACGTTATAGTCTGAAGAGTGGGTAGGGAGGAACAAGGGATTTTTATTTTCTAAATTAGTTGTATAAATTAACAGTATAAATAATCTGAAATCAAGTAGGATGGGTATAAGTTTATTTTTGTAATCCATACAAATAATTTGCTAAGACAGTGATATAGAATTAGAAACTTTTTAAGTTTCATGATGAATTATTTTCCCCTTTGTTATACTATCCACTAAAAAGTACTGTTGTCGATGTGACAACCATGTATCATGAATTTTCCGGGAGAGTCCAAATTTGAAATTCTCAACGTTTCTCTATATATGTGCTTATAACATCATATTTCCAATTTTTTAATTTAAGTACCATCACTCTAATTATGAAACTTATAGCTGAAAATCTTGTATGTTAGAATGGCTGTCCAAACATGTTTTGACTTACTTCATTGACTGGTACTGTCTTTATTTTATATATTTAGATAGTCTAAACTTGAGATATTTTCTTTTATCTGAATTTAAATTGGTAACAAAAGAATAGATAAAATTTTAAATTAATCTTTAAAAATATTTCTACCATCGACTACAGAAAAGGAGAGTGCTCTTTAGTTTTTTGGTTCTGTGCAACGTGACCTAAAATTGAAGACTTGTTCCTTTTTTAAGGATGATGTTCAGTTCATGCAATAAAATTGTTCTTTGATTACTTTTTCTGAGATATGTGGTGAGTAATTAAAATATGCTTCTAGTTTAGTTATCCTTTGAAATGTGATCTAAATTTGAGATCATATTTTTATATGAGTTTTGAAAAACTTTTTACGGTATCACTTTGTGACATATTTTAGGAACAAATAGTTAGAATTGTCACTTTCCACTGCAGGGAACTTCTCAAAGTGAAAGACTCAGAAAACCTTGTTAATAGATTTCTTTAACAGGAAAGATAATATTTATAATTGAGTTACACAATGCTTTCATATAAAATTGACTTGCCTTAGGAGATAGCAAATGTGCTGATAATTTTAAAGATTCAATTCCAGAGGTATAAATTAAAAAAGAAAAATCATACTAGAGGTGTATGCATTTTAAATTCTTCTAACTCTCTTTCAAAACATCAAATTATTCAATGATAAATCTTTTCTGGTTGCTTAATGCATTCAAGGTGTGAGAGATGGAAAGGAGCAGAAACCTGGCATCTCAATTGTCCTCACCATAACTTTATTCTACACCTTTGTAATTTTCCCTAAGTCCTTCCCTAGAATTCACAAAAGAGAATATTTTTCTTTTCTTTTTCTTTTGCCTTTCCTTTTTTTTTTCCTGCTTCTTTTCAATCCTCAGAAATTTTTATTTGCTCAAGTAAATAAAGCAAAGTGTCCTAAAGACCCAATTAGAAACCTGTTGTTCAAAATGTAGTAGATTGTTTAATGCAGGACATCAACTACATAATGAAAGATGCTTGAAATGCTTTTATTATTTCAGGTAAATCAAATTAAATCAAACTACCAAGCTACAAGAGAACCTTAGCCCTTCTTGTTTTTGTCTAAACATGTTAGTTCAGTGATGTCTTGGTGAACTGTGAGCAAACTATGTTGATTTTTCTAATAAATCTTTAGAAACTTTCATACAACATGAGGGCTGTTGGCATTTTGAAAAAGGTTAATAAGTAGACACATACATGTTTTCCTTTTGTTTTTGAAACTTGTTTGTAAACATAAATAAATATGCCCTTTTATTAAATAAATACACAACAATATTTTTAAAAAGACCCAATACTCAATTAGAATATTTAAGAATAATTTGCAAAACTTTCCTTCCTGTGTTTATTTATATTAAAAAATATATTAGTATTTCAACTTCCAATTTGTGGACAATATAGGCAGGTAGAATTTACAAGAATCTCCTGCCTACTTCAGATATTCCTCTGACCACTTACTCTTCCATCTCCCAAACACTAGAAAAATATAGATCTTTCATTTCCATCCTCTAAAACCTCTGAAATTATGTTGCTATTTTAAAAATTACAAGATCATTGACTACATTATAAAGTTTACTATATTTCAGACACAATTCTTGGATTCTATTGGAAAAAGAATAATATTTATCTGAATAAAATAATATTTTATCTAGAAACATAGATATCCATGCAAATAGTTATAAAATAATATATATTATAAAATAGAAATATACAAACTGTGTAGACACATAAAGGAGGGAATTTTGCCTCCATAGAGTAGATCTCATTTCAGCAGAACCTACAAAAATTAGTAGGTAGAGAAAGGAATTCAGGTGAGAAAAGAGAGTTCAGGGAGAGAATACTGACTGAGACAAGACTCATGTGGCTTTAAAATACCTTCATCCAGGGAATGAAATCCAGTACCACTGGTGAGTTTGTGTGTTGGAGGTAGTGAGAAATAGCAGGCAATAAGATGAGAAAGGTGGTTATGGCCAAATTTTAAAGTAATTGATTGTTATGCCTTTGCAGTTTTCTGGTATGCTTGGAGTCAAAACTCTAATACCCCCTTGGGCAGTTTGATAATCCCCAAGCAGAAAGTGGACTCAGTGGGAACTTTGTCAAACTGCTGAGTACATACCACAAGGTAAGCCTCAGCCACAGGATTCTAGTGGATTAGTATCATGAAGTTTTCAATTTCATGTTGACAGATCTTTACTTCTCAGAAGAAATGGAAACTCAGAATTGTTGTAAAATCTCTAAACTCTGCAAATTTTGTTTTTGTTACAAAATGTGGCTTTACAAAATGTGACAACTTTTTTAGGTGATGATGATCTTTGAAAGTTGTAAACAAAGAAACAGTATGACCTCATTTTCACTTCAAGCAAGCAACAAACAAACAAACAAACAAAGGAACTGTATAAATTTAATTGTGATCTGAAGAATGGTTTGGAGAAAGAATAACAAAAAGATAGGAACATTTAGGAATGATTTTGAAACAGTAGGGCAACAGAACATGGAGACTTATTTGAGGTATTAGCAAGAATGGAGTGAATGTTTTGAGGCGGTTATATATATTAGATCTCAGAAAATATGGCTTCAAAGTCTTGGCTCCTAAACTCTATATTTTACTGAATCTTCAACATAATATAGTTCAGTTTCCAAGGAGTTTTTTTTTTTTTTTTTTGGTGCTAATTGTGAGATAACAATGGACCATCCAGTTGAGATGTTGAGTTAGCACTGGAAATGGTGATGTGCCATTAATATTGTCTTATCTGAGTGTCAAAGACCTGGATAGGAATTAGACTGAAAGAGAGAAAGGGGTGGGGGGGGGAGTGTGTATGAGAGAGAGTGAGAGAGCTAGAGGAAGGCTGAATTTACTAGGGAAAATAAATCTTTACGAAACAGAATAGTAGAGAATTAAGTTCTAGTGAAAGAAAATGACTGAGACTGAAATGAAATTAGAAGAACAGAAAAGAGAGAGGCTGTAGAAATTAAAAGAGAAAAAAGATTCAACAATAAGGATGATGTCAAGCTTGTTATTCAAATGTTCAAGGAAAGGAATTTTGAATTTGGAAACAGAAAGGTCTTTGATGACATTAGTGAACACAATTTCAGTTAATTCAGGAATGTAGATAATGTGCAAGATTCTAAGATGTCTAACAACCTTATGCTTACGTCATTAGGTTATGTTATAACCAGAGTGGACTTTAAGAAAGGAAGATTATCTGGGTGGGCCTGACCTAAACATGTGAGCCCATTAAAAACAGAGCATTTTCTCTAGCTGGTCTAAGAAGGGAAGGTGGGGATTTGGATTTGAAGACTCCATTGTGGTGTTGTTAGTTTTGTAGATGGAGAGTATGCAAGCCACCTTTAGCAGCTCAATGTGGCCCCTGGCTAACAGGGACTTCAGTCCTGTAGCTTTGAGAAATTGAATGGGTTTGGAAGTGAATTCTTCTGTAGTCAAGCCTCTAAGTGAGAACAGAACTGGCCAGCACCTTGATTTCAGCCTTGTAAAATCCTGAGCAGACAACCCACCCAGATGCTGGACTTTTGACCTACAGAAATGTGAGCTTACAAATTTGTGTTATTTTAAGCTGCTATATTTGTAGTAGTTTTGATTTGCAGCAAAACAACAGCTATAAAACACAGTCCAATGTTTAAACCACATTGCTGAGTGAGGGAAAGTGGAGGTAATTAAAAACTAAATAAGTATCATATATGCCCATGTGTTTGCAGTCTCATTGCAATTCATATAAAAATATTATTCTAATGCAGTGGTTTTCAATGAGGTGATAACACGCCCAAACACTGCCTCAGAAAAATGGTGGGGCATTTTTTTTTCTTAGTTGTCACAAAAATAGCAGGCAAGACTGTCATTTGTTGGTTAGAGATCAGAGATACTAAATATCTTTAAATGAGTAAGGAAGAATATTCTTGAATTGAATATACTTTCAAATGTCCCTCTTAAATTCAAGTAGGTAAATCAATCTATTTATAAGTATATGCACAAAGACCCCAATGGTGTTTCATATTTAACTAAAATGTTTGCTTTTAACGTATAGTTTTAGGATAAATTAGTTTTTCTCCAGAAATGTTACTCACATATAAATTATGGTAAATATAATATATTATTTAATTTGGGAAATTAAGAACTATACACATTTCAGAAAATCTTATCACTAATAGCAATGCTGCTTTTCCATTTATTTGATCTGTTAATAGAATAGAATTTCATGTATTTGTAGCTGTTCCTTTATTGGATTTGATCATATTTATAGATGCAAATAGCTGTCTACTTCATTACAACTTCTAGTATCAACATGTTCAAGCATTTATATGCTGAAATTATACTTATTTTTAAAATAATTTACTTTCATTTTATTTTTAAAATTTATTTTAGGGTATTATATTTATTTTCCATTATGCTTAGCTTCATTATCTATGAATTTTATATCAAGATAGGTAAAAGAACATTATAACATATTCATTATAAAATGATGATGTTGGACCTGATAGGATTGAGAACCATGTTTTCTAATCTGTAAAAATTACCTTCATGATATTACATTATTCCCACTGCAAATGGTAGGTGGCAGAGTGATATAGAATAATATAACTGGACACTTTACTTTACAATAAATAGACAACATATACATGGACCCAGAAATCCTTGCAGCAGTACCACATATATACGTTAGGCAATGTTTGTGATTGGGTGTTAGCTTCCTAGGTGTAGTTAGTCCATGGACTAGTGGCACATCAGCATCACCTGGGTCCATGCAAGAAGTGCAGAATCTCAAGTACCACCACAGAATTATGGAATCACAATCTGAATTTTGCCAACATCCCTAGGTAATTTGTATGCATATTAAGTTTGAGAAGAATTCTTCTAGTATGCATTTTGTTTGAACAAATGGGCAAATGTTTACCGATAGTTTTGTCATAATCACTGAAAATAAATACTAAAATGATTCTCTTGTACTCAGAGATTTTTCCCACCAGTAATGATATGAGTTAGTATGATTAATATTCATACATATATATTTAGCTAATCCAAAGCCAAGTAATTTGTCTGGATTTGAAGATTTGGGAGCGACATGTTTCAGAGTTCAGTTTCTTTTGCTTCAGCTTATCACACAAGTTAGCAGTTATAAGGATATAAGATATAAGCATTCAAAATTATTGAGAAGGAACTTCCAAGAAGAGTGCAATTTTGATATGTACTCTTCCCTAAAATTGTGCTGCTTGAGAATATTATTACAATTTGGATTCACGCCAGTTCTCTCCCAGGTAACTTTTTACAATTGCAATTTTTCTTTTATCTTTTCTTTTCTTGCATTTTTAACATAAGGACATTCCCCTCAATACTCAACCACCTCAAATCTTATATCTTGTGTGCAAAAAAGTCAAGGGCATCAAATAAATTTTAATATATAATTGGACATCTGAGAAGGCCCCTATAATGAAGATACACAAAATTGGCTGTACAGTTTAATGTCTTTTCTATTCTTATATGTCTTGTATGAATTTCTGTAAAGGAAAATATATAGTAATTGAAATGTGATACTTTTCAGTTCAGATGTATTATGGATTGAAGTTGCAAGAGTGATGACAGCTTTGGTTTAATATCCCAATCTTTATTTAATCCCTAAATTATTGTAAAAGAAGGCTTACTAAAATTCCTAAAACAGGCCATTTCTAATTTTGTGGGAGTTGTGTTGATAATTTTAGCGCCACAAAAGGTACCTTTAAATAATAGAATATTACTTAAACAATAAGCACTAATAATTTGAAAATCTTGAGAATTTTTTTCTTTTGGTCTCCTTAGTAGCAACTGAGACAGTACATGGCGTGAATGACTGAAAAACAAATCCTTTTTCAAAGATGTATAATTAAATTGCAGTAGAACCTAAATGAGTTGAAACATGTAAAATCATTAGATGATATATCACTGGGTGGTATTAAGCATATAACAGAAAAATTCTATATTTAGTATGGCTATAACCAAACTCCTATTCTCATTTTACTTTCATCGTGAAGATTTCCTAGTGCTTATATTTATAGAAAGGAAAAATAGAAAAAGACTGGAAGATAAATAGTGCCTTCTTACAATATGTAATTTTCATTCACTGATGCCTGAAAATAATTTCTATCTCAGTAAAAGATGCATTTATAAAATTTCACAAATGTTTGTTAGAATATGTAATATATTTGTTGTTATAAACAATTGTTTAAAATAGCTATAATAATTTATTTAAGAAAAATATTTAATATTAAAGATTAATACCAAAGAACTTATGGTAACAGAATATTAAAAATAAATAAAAACTTAAATACATAAAGTTTTCTGTATAAAAGCATTTTTAGTGTTATGAACCATTCCATAAAATCATAGCAAACGTTAAATATATTTACTTAGGATAAAATTCTCTGATGGAAAAAGAAAAAAAGTAGTTTAAGGAGAAAAACAAAAATATAAATGCAGTATCTTAAAGAAGAGCTTGTTCATCCATTTCTAAATAAATGATGGTGCTGCTGTACCATCATGATGTTTAGATTTCTTTGAATACATCTAAAAGAGTGGTGTTAAATTTCTATTTAAAGGTATCAATATGTACAGTATTCTAAAAATCACAATCTTTACAAATAGGGCATGTTTAATGTGGAACAAACGAAGCTTAAGTTCAGGGCACTTCACGTGCACAGGCTTATCTCCAGGACTGGGAGAGGCCTTAACAATGTGTTAATGAAGACATTTGTTCTTGTTAAATTCTCAAAAACAAGTTATTTTAACTGGAATTGGTTTAGACTACCATCACTTTTCAATTAGACTTTCCCTCCATCAGACATCCCTTCTGTATGTGGTTCTAACATGAACTTGGGAATTTTTTTTTTTTTTTTAAAGATTTATTTATTTTATTACATATCTCCCCTTCCCCCCCGTTGCGGCGACGCGCCGAGACTTGGTCACTGCGCAGGCGCGGCTTTCCCCGCTTGTGGGCGGCTTCTGCTTCCATCACGGCCGGCTTTTTCAGTTCGCGGGTGGCTGGCTGTGCTCGATTTGCAGGCGACCTGCCCTGCC
>PVKH010024578.1:0-13596 GCA_004027955.1 Chaetophractus vellerosus
AGGCCCCTGCCATCCAGGGGCTCCCCCGTCCTCCAGGGGCTCAGTGCGGTCTGCCAGGTCCTTGGCAGCGGTGGCAGAGGAGGCCAAAGAGGGAAAGGAGAGTGGCGGCTCACGCGGAGGCTCTTAGGGGCAGGCCCTGGCCGGGCGAGTTTCCTTTCCACCCAGCAGGAAATGGAAAACGCTTTGGTAAATCCTAGGCAGCGTCTTCCTCAACTCGCTTGTACCCAAAATCCAACAATTCAGAAAAGATGCCTGTGGCATGGGGAGGGTTCTCACGAGCGCTTTCCTGAGTGAGCAGAGACCCTGCCCTGAACTCACCTTTACGTCGACTCACCCGTCACGCAGGCACACTCATGCACTCGAGGAAGCATTCAGTTTATTCACTGAACATCCAGGGAGCTCCCGCCGTGTGTCAGATCTTAACGTGGGCAGTGGGATGACAATAATGAACGTGATGTGTTCCCAGCCCTCCCACAAGCCACAGTCCAGAGGGAAAAGCAGAGGGAAAAGCAGGCAGAAGCAGACAAGTGCCGGGATGGGGGGACTGTCAGGGCACAAGAGAACTCACCAAAGGGTCCCTAAAGCCCGGATTGATGGTGGAAGGCTTCTTGGAGGAGGCAATATCAGTCTGATTTTAAAGTGCAGGTAGCAGGCAGCGAAGGTGAGAAGGCAGGAAGGCGTAACAGGTGGGAGTGCCGACACAGGAGAAGACGTGGAGGCGGAATAGAAGGCGTTTAGAGCAGAACACGTGCTTTGGTATGCCATGCCCAAGAAAAAGTCATCTGACCCACCCAAATGCGTAAGAGCACGACAATGTGCTTGAAGTAATCAATTATTGGTGTTAGAATGTATACTTTTTGCAGTTTTTTGACTTCCATATTTAAAGTCCCATAAATAAAAGTGTTGCTGTATAATTGTTGAATGATTTTTACCCACTTGCAGATATTAATGAAAACCCGTTTTTAAAATATCTTCTCTTGTGTCTTTAGTGCTACTGCTTTGTCATCCCTAGTGCCATTTTTTCCGAGTCAGCTAGCGCTTTTCCAAAGCACATCACTAGCCATCCTGGCCCAGTTTAAGCGCTTCTGGAAGCCATATGGGTTGGAGTTACTGAAGTTTTTCCCCAAGCCCCAGAGACCCACTGGGAGAGTTTCCTTCACGTTCCCTCTTATCCCGTGGCTGTATAGACACGGGTGCGTGGCTTTTTAAATTCTGTGTAAAGGCTTGTTTGCAGCACACCCGGCATTTGAGGCCTCTGGAGTCGTCACGACACCGCCTTAAACTTCTTCATGATTTTCTCACTCTTCAAACAGTGAAGCTCCACTGATGGAGGTCATTATAGGCTAATGTGCTTTCCCCAGTAGGGATTTTGTTGTTCTTGATCAAAGTAAAAAAGAAAGAAAAATGAGTTTTTGGTGTGATGTGAACAAATTTATGGAAACTCCCTATTTTCTAAGGAAAATTTTGGAACCACTGTGCCTGAAGGTGGAGGCACAGGAATGGTGCCCTATCCCTGGAGCAGGGGTCAGGTACGGAAGGAGGCGGGGGGTCCCAGTCTCCCCCACATGGAGGCCCGCGTCTGCTCGGCCCCCTTCGTGTGCTCTGTCCCCCAGAGGAGGGGCCTCTGCTTCCAGAGGACACCCACAGCCAGGCCCATGGCCTGTCGTAGGGGAGAGGAAGCCCGGGGGACGTGGGAGCAGGCGGGCTGAGTGCCCAGGGAGGGGCCAGGAGCCCTGACGTGGGGCCCAGGGGCCCAGTGGATCCAGCTCCAGGCTGCCCCTTTGGCCAATGGCTCCTGCTAGTCAAATGAGCCTCTTAAAAGAGGAGTCGTTCCAGTGTGATGTACACATCTGCAAGTCAGCAAGCCGTTTAGGAAGAAAGCATTCCATAGTCGGTAGGCTTTGGGAAGGTAAGTTGGAATTCAGGAATGTCCAGCTGGAGAAAGAGTAGCTCATCAGGAGGAAGGAAGGAGAGAGGAGAAGGGGACAGGGAAGGGGAGGTGGCAAAACACAGCAAGCAGAGAGCTCATATCCTGGGCCGGCTGAAAGCACGTGGAGAGTTCAGGAATGGAGCTGGATAACGGTTTTATTTTTTACTCCCCCCCCCCATTGGCTTTTCCTAATTAGGTATAACTGCAGGAAGACTCTAGATGGTGCCCCACTTCTCTCTCCTGGCTGGCAGGCATTTCTAGCGGAATGATCAGCCTTTGGCTTCATTCCAAATGGGGTTAGAATCCCAGCTCAGCTACCTACAGGCTAGATGATTCCAGACAGTGACTTTGTCCCTCTGAGACTCTGCTCCCTTTCTGGGTGGGAGTAAAGAATATCTGTCCTCACCAGGGCTCCTGGGAGGAGAGAAGGCCATAGGGCATGGTTGTTCAGTAACTGCCAGTCCCTGTCCACAACGCTGGCCCTTCCTCACACAGTTCTTCTCTGGGCACCACTGAACCAGCCTGGATGGTCTGCAGCCACCCCACCTACGAGAGCCTGCCAGGTGCCCCTCTCTCTCTTAACCTTGAGCCCTTTGGCTTTTCCTGATGAAGCATTAAAGTCTTTTGCTCTTTTCTTGGGATCAATTTCTAAAAGTTCCAGTCCATTAGGCTATGAAGTAATTTCCTGGGGTAAGTGTTACTATCACTTGGTTAGTACCACATGGGCTCCACTCTGCAGAGGAGAAGTCAGTGACGCAGAGCTCCTGGGCAGGGACGGGAGAGGCCTTTCCATCCCCTTCCGTCCTCTGTGAAAAGCGAGTTTCGGTGCTGACACAACGTGACTGATGGATTCACTCATTCCCACACGCAGGAAACGGCCAGGAAAGCTGCCCCTTTGTGTCATGTTCTAGGTTGGCTTCGGAGGTGAACAGATGATACGCCCAACTAGGGTCCAACTCATTTTAGGCTCTTGGTAAATGTGTGTTGGATTAATGGATGGATGAGTGGGTGGGTGTAAATGTTCTACTTTTAAGCTGCTTCCTGAGAAGTCGGAGGGTCAGACAGGGAATTGGGCATTTGAGTTCGGTGTGGTAAGATGAATGAAGACATATAAATATTTGCAAGAAGACCTACGAGAAGGGCAGACAGAGGCGGCTGTGTGGAGATGGAGGGATTGGCCAAGTCTTCACTGATGGTTGGAGTTGGGAAGCCTAGGGCTCGATGGAAGAGCGTCCCCGGCAGAGGGCAGCATGAGAAGAGGCAGAGGTGCACACACAGCACGGGGGAACCCAAGTCGGCTTGCTAGCGTGGCTGACCTGGCGGAGGCTAGGGTGCGGATACACCCGGCGTTTCCCCCAGAAAGGTTGGTGGGGGACAGGCTAAAACAGAAAATAATAGTAACAGGAGCACCTGCATGAATTAAAAGAAACAAGGTGCAAACAGACACGGATTTCCCTTTCAGTTATGAGTGTAGTTGATGTCTGTCATTTAACTGCTGTCAAAATATAACGCAGCTATACTGCGCCTTGTAATAGAGCTCTTCACCTTTTAAATGAGTCCTCCTAAGAAACATGGGAGCTCCATAGAATGTTCTCTTTTTTAAATTGATGAGGCGCCTAAGAAACAGGGAGGCTGTAGGACTTATCCAAGGTCAGCAGTCGGGACTGGCCTTGTCCAGGACTGGACCTGAAGCTACCTGACTGCCAGCGTGAGCCCTCCCCCCTGCAGTGTGCTGGCGGCGGCTGAGTCACAGTGCTGTTCTTTCCTCCTTCATCTCGTTTCCCCACAGTTGCATTATTTCTTGACTTCCCCCCTTCCTCCTCCTCCCCACACATACTGACCAGATTTTCTAGCATTCTCAAGCATCCTGTATCTCCCAGACGGGTCACTCCATATTATTCCGAAGAAACAGAATGCGCCAGCTGGGAATGTAGGGAAATTTGAGGGAGGGCCTCTTTACGGAGGTGAGGGCGGTTGGTAAGGGGCTGCAGCAGCTGCCAGGTGCCAGCCACAGCAGGAAGGCACCCATGGGCCTGGAGAAGAGGCTCATCAGAGCCTGACGGAGCCCGGGGCCGTGGAGGAAGGGCCGCGCGGCAGGCCCTGAAATGGCAGAGGAACCCGGGCGGGCTCAGAGTTAGGGAACCCTCTGAGCCCCCACTGGCCCTCTCCTTTGGCTTCCCTAATGGTGCCAGTCTGTAGAGTCAGCCTGCCTGGGCACAGAGCAGGGCAGATGGGTGGAGAACAGAGCTGGAGGTCCACAGAGCGCAGTCCGCACGCAACCGGCTCCTGCAGTGCTTCTCTTGCCCCTCTCCAGCTGCTGGGAGATTTGGGTCATGGCTCATCTCTTGTGAGAACTTCTCAAGCCTTGGTCGGTCCTCTCGATCCCCGTGAACTAGACTTATGGCAATGAGTCTTGGAAATGAGAGTTCCTTTAGAGAAGGGATCATGACCAAGTCACCTTTTGACCTCAGAGCCTAGATCACTGCTCGCAACGAAAAAACACTAAATATTAGTTGAAGAATGTAACTTAAGTACACATCCAAGCAACAGTCCTACTACCGGAAAAGCAAATCATCTTAGAAGCATTACTTTGTATTATTTCTGTTTTTACCATTACTTTTTTAAGAGTTTAAATGCAAAGGTTTCCAATTGAAATGATGGTTAGAATATAGGCTGGTTATTAATGAGATTTTTTTAATGCTTAAAACATAAAACTTAATGAAACAATGTGTTGCTTAGCAATATAGGCTGTACGTGAAATCAATTTGCTGCGCACTATCTCATTAGATCTCTGTAATGACCTTCTGAAACTGCTCCCATTTGTCACAAAAGTGAGCTCATTCCAGAGCTGAACAAGGTCACCTGCCAGCTCATTGTCAGGCTTGGCTGCAGTCCCACTGACCTGATACAGGTCCACAGTCCCTTGTGCGAATTTTTGGGGCGATGTGTGTTTCAGATTGGATTTATCTTGGATTTTAGGACGGCAGTAAAGTGCGAGTTGTATCTAGCACCCCTACCCAAATCCATCCATGTATATGGAATACAACGTGTTAGTGTCTACTCAAAATGGGTAACCAAAGACTGTAAAGAGCCTGGTGTCAGTACAAGGTCCGGTTGCTTTAGGATAAACACTTGATGCTTTCAGAGGGTGAGGATTTGGGGTAAGAAGCTTGTCTCTGCCCCAGCCTCCTTCTACATAAATGGGAAGCACGCTCTCAGGTCTTTTTTTCTCCCCTTCTCCTGTTCCCTTTCCCACCAAAGCCCAGAATATCAGCTGGATGACGGCCGCAATCGCGTCAGCCCACTGGGCTGCATGCTGTGCCGGGCCCTGCGCCAAGCGCCCGAGATGCATCGTCCTTTTTTTAAATAAAGATTTATTTTATTTATTGACTTCTCCCCACCCTCTCGCTGGTTGCATTTGCTGTGTCCTTTGTTGTGTGCTGGTCTCCTCTTTCTAGGGGGTACCGGGAAGCAAACCCGGGGCCTCCGAGTGCGAGTGCGAGGGAGGTGCCTAATTGCCTGAGCCACCTCCACTCCCTGCCTTGTCTTCTTCATGAGCGTAAGTGTTGTGAGGGGGCAGCGCCTGTTATTACCCCCCCCCCCTTAGAGATGAAGAAACAGAAGGTCAGAAACTGAAGGTCCCAGAACATGCCACTTTCCCAGGTCAGCAATCAGTCGGTATTGGAGCCAGGATTTAAGCCAAGCACCTGACACCCTCATCTACACTATTGACCTCTGTACTTGAAGGCAAGGGTCTTGTCTCAGTCATCATTGCCCCCCTGCTCCCACCCCCCAGAAGGGTAACTTCAGAGTAGAGGTACTTGGAAAGTTGTTGGTGAATTGATGAACCAATTTACTGTGGATTTGGGATCCAGGTTGAAGTGTGGGCACGCGGTCAAATCTAGGGTGAGGTCAAGATGGAGTCATGAGGTTTGGAGACAGCTCAGCGAGGTCTGGCTCTATGGCCACATGTGGGAGGGGTCGTGTCGCCAATGCAGTTGGAGCATGGTCAGGGTTGGACATGGCCAGCCTTGTATGGAGAAGGTCCCAGTGGATGACTGTGGTCCTTGTACTGTTGAACTGGCCAGGACGATGGGCTCCTTGGGTGAACTTTCAGGGTAGCTTGCGGAGTCAGGTGGTGGGGTGCATTGCATGGGAACTGCACGGAGGGCAGTGGGAAGAGCCCATTTCCCTGTGTACCCTGGCTCTCTGACTCTGACACTGACCTCCTGACCTGGTTTTCCTCTCTTTCTAGGGGGACCGAGGTGCACCTGGACTCCCTGGCCCTCCTGGCAACCGTGGCGATGCGGGCATCGGGTTCGCTGGCCCCCCTGTGAGTCCCTACTCCACCAGCATGCCCTGGCCTTTAGGCCGTGCGGCCCTTCCGTGCTGGCTCCTGGGTGAATGTGCACATGGGCCTCACCCCAGGGATGTGCCTTTTCTGGGTTTCCTGATGACCTGCCCTCGGGCCAGTTGGGGTGGCAGGTCTGTCCACTTTGACCACCATTGGGCTAAAACCTGCCTTATTTCTTATGGGAATAAGGCCCTTGGGGACACCAAGCCTTGCCTGGTTCAGAAAAATGAGACGAGACTCAGTACAATTAAGAGGATAAAAAAAAGACACTCTGTCCAAATTTTGCAGAAACTGTGTCATAGCCAGTGAACTTGAGCTGGTTGGGGAAGGGCTGTGGTGTGGGCGGAAAGTGTGCTTTCATGTATTTCAGGCCAAAAATAGGAGTTCATTACCCCTCTTTCTCCAATAATACCGGCGAGAACATAAACGGAATCTAGAAAGGTTTTAATACAGCCCTGCAAATAAAATCCATGAAGTGGTCCTTAAATTATTAGTTTGAATGAACAAGCCACACCCGCCTATTAGTTGAGAGTTTACACACTCCCTATTAGAGATGATTTCAAGAAAGCTAAAACCTTGAAAGGAGTTGTAAGAGATTATAAGGGTCCCTGAAGTCTGCTCCATCCAACTTGAGGGTTGCTATCAAAATCCTCAACCAGGCTACACTTGAGTAACTCTAGAAATAGAAGACATGTTTCTTTCCAAGCTAGTCCACCAGACTTTGGAATTTGGAAATTTATTCCCTAGAGAATAGAAATTTATTAGCCATTTCTTTTAATTGCGAATAGGATTTTGATTCTGACTCTTCTTCCCTTTTGCCACATCCCCCTTTGCTGGGTCGTAGCCCTCAGAATTTGAGGTGTTTTCAGTCTGAGGTTTGAAGCTTCAGTGCCCAGTCCCTTTCAAATGCCCTTGCTAAGCCTCGTGGTACCCACACTACCCCTGCGTTCTTGTTGTCATTATTATAACCCAGGAGCACAGTCTAACTTGGCCTCTATTACAGGTAACCTGAATGTAAACCAGAGTATCACATGTGCAGATCTGCTTGGTTTTGCATTCAAGAAATGCAGACCACACCAAAAATAATGAAAGCAATGCCATTTTTCATGTGTGCACATGGCACTTCTAAAGTAAAACCCCCTTTCCTTCTCTCTGCAGTTCTCTTACATCCTGAAACGGGGTTCTTAGCAAGGGGTCCGTTAGCTTGAATTGAAATTCAAAAAAGCATTCTTGTGGGGACGTGTTGTGGGTGTGATATATTTATTAAATAATACACGGTACAGCGTGGACTTAGTAAGGGGTCCGTGGTTTTCACCCGACTGGCAGAGGGGGCTGTGGAACAAAAAAGGTAAGAGCCCCTGCCTTAGTTTTCTGGAGCCTCTCGCTCGCTCCCTGAAACTCGCCAGGCTGCTGCCTTCTCATACCACCTCCAAGCCTGCCTCATTTCCTCCCCTTCAGAAACAACCACCTCACTTCTCCTCCTCCCCCCGGCAATGGGGGCTAACTCCAAGGTGGCTGGAGGACCAGGAGGCTCCGCATCTTCCTAGTTGTCCCTGCATGCCATGGAAGACGGCGTGTGGTCTCCCCTTGGGAGCACCTAGATTGGGTGGCACTTGTTTTTTTTTAAAGGTTTATTTCTCCCCCCACCTCCACCCCCACTGTCCGGTCTCTGTGTCCATTCACTGTGCGTTCTTCCGTGTCTGCTCATCTTCTCTTTAGGCAGCATGAGGAACTGATCCTGGGACTTTCCAGAGTGGAGAGAGGTGCTCAATCTCTTATGCCACCTCAGCTCCCTGGTCTGCTGCGTCTCTTATTGTCTCTCCTCTGTGTCTCTTTTTGTTGCGTCATCTTGCTGCGCCAGCTCTCCTGCGCGGGCCAGCACTCCACATGAGCCAGCTCGCTGCGCAGGCCAGCTTGCCTTCACCGGGAGGCCCCGGGAATCCAACCCTGGACCTCCTGTATGGTAGATGTGAGCCCAATTTCTTGAGCCACATCTGCTTCCTGCACTTGTTTTTCTTAAAAGCAATTGTCAGCTAGAATTTCTGATGAACAGAAGCCTGCACTTTGTCACACGAATTTGATCTTTTGACTCTGGCTTTCTTCTTGGTCCTCTGGAAATTGGAAGGAACAAAGTGGCAGAAGATGCTTCAAAGAAATGCAACAGTTCAGACTCTACTTCTGAAATCTTCCTTGTAATAGGGCCCCCAAATGATGGAGTCGGGGTTCTGGAGTCAGGCAGGAACTACCCTTTCGGCAGAGGCCTGACCTCCAGTGAAACTGCAGCACGCTGTCTGTGTGACAGCCTCCATGATGTAACGGGGTTCTCCGTGCTCCGTCTGACTCCCCAGGAGTTCTCCACATCAAGTCCCTAGTCAGAAGGGCGGGCAGCAGAGCAGGGCACCGTCCACCCTGCCTTTCACTTGGGAGCCAGCCCAAGTCTCCCGGGAATAGTGTTTCTGCCCAAGTGATTCCACCTGAAAAGTAATTGGCTGGCTCCAGCCAAGAGGCCGTAAATCAAGGCATGTTTAGTGTCTTCTCACCACTCTGACTTATTAAAAGCTTCCGTGGAGGATGAAAGCTTATTGAATTTTCATAAATCCTATCTTTGGCCTCCAGCCCAGGCTGCTAATGGCCTGGGAACCCATATGGAGGGTTCAGAAATAAGCTGAGGGTAAGTGTGAGAAGGCGGTAAGAAGTGGGGCTTGGGAGAGGTCTCTGTCCTCTTCACAGGGACAGTGGTTCTGTGCCGGGTCCTGTGATGGGTCTAGAAGCATCTGTTTTCACCCTCTCACTCGGTCCTGGGAAGGTGGGTTTTATCCCTTGGTAAGCCTGGGACCCCACAGAAGCAGCCTGAGAACAGGATTCAAGGGTAAGAAGTTGACTTGGAAGGTGGTCCCTGAAAGCATGACTTGGGGCGTGGTGGGGCGCGGCAGGGAAAGTCTTCCTCGAAGACCCCTGGTGGGCCATGGCACAGTCTCAGAGCTACCCACCGTGCTTGCAGGCTGCTCCCTGGACAGTAACTCCCAGAGCCTTCTCCCTGCATTTGGGCACGCTTGGGGAGCCATGGGGTTGGTGTGTGCCCAAGGGGTGCGGGCCAGGTGGGCTGGGAACAGTCAGAGTCCCAGAAGCTGGTCACATAGCTGTGCAGGGGCAGGGCCAGGACACGGCACCACTTCTCCCACCCCCGCAGCCCGTGCTGCTTCCCGAGCATCCCCTCACCTGGTGGTTTCCACAGGGTGTCTTCATTTCTATTCTGTTGTGTCCTTGCTCCCAGGCCTTTGGCATGGAGGAGGGGCAGACTCCCTGGAAGTTGCCCAGGGCCTTCTCTGCCAACCTCCCCACCCTCTCCTTTGGGTCTGGGCTTGGCTTGCCAAGACCTTAGCAAAGCAAAACTTTCCTTTAATCTTCAGCTTGCCTCAGACCTTTCTTTAGCAAGGTTGAAAATGCTTAAAAATCTTCCCACCCAGGCCTTGGGGCAGATCAAAGTGCTAATGAGCCTTTCTAGTAGCTGGAGCCTGGGGCTGGGGCAGGTACAGTTCTCCTTCCTTCCTCCCTCCGTGGAGCAAAACCTTGTGGATCTTTGTAGCAGGCCTGAGACTGATGTTTCCAGCCCAGCGCTGGAGAGCGCCCGCCCCTCACTCTTGCTAAGAGGTCCAGTGGATGCTGGTAGGATGCCCTCAGGGCACATGGCAGAAGGAGCTCTGCTCACTGGGACTGGTTCCCATTCAATGCCATCAAAGTTCCCACGGAGAAGGCTTCTTGGTAAAGACGGAGAAGCATTAGATTCCTCTAGGTTCTTGGCTATGATGCATAAAAGAATTTATGAACACACCAGTTTAGTTAGGCCAGTAAAAAGAATTTATTTGGGAAATGGGGGAAAGAACAGAGCTTGCTGAGAAATGGGAAAGAGAAATACCCACAAAGATTTGGTGCGGCCTCCTCTAGGTAGAGTGCGAGCTCTGCCTCATGTGATTACCTTTTAAACTGTTAATTTTCCCACCCCCTTGCAAATAAGGGGATGGGCCTCAGCAGTTATTGGTTACCCCACCTATGGTGGGGGCCAATGGTGAGGCCTTTTTGGAATATCCACGGCCAAGGGGAGGTCCCGGAAAGACAAACTGGGACCTCAAGGTTAAACTCAAGGTCCCAACAGGTCTTGCAGCCATATCGTTTGCTGGCCATGTGGTCGGCCTGCCTTGTTGTGGGGCAGCCATGTTGTGGGGCAGCCATGTTGTGGGGCAGCCATGCTGTCTGTCAGCCATGCTGTGGGTCGTCTTCTCCTCCATTACCCTGTAGTAACTTGCCTCATTGGTGCTAGACATGGGAGAAGGGCCTGCCAGCTGACTTCCAGGTGGCCTCCAGCCTCTCAGCTTCCTGCCCAGCCCCTCCCCTGTCCCCCTGCCCAGGGTAGCTGCTGTCCTCTGGGCTCCTGCTCTAGCCTCAGACGCCTTCCTCCCTCTCTCGGGCCCCCTCGCTCAGGATTTCCACCTGGGTCTCCCTGGCTGCCTGCCCTGGGGTGTTTTCAAATGTCCCTTCAACCCCTGCACCCCTGGCTCAGCTGTCTTTCCAAAGCCTGGTGCAGAGCTCAGCTCCGGCCTCTTTGCTGACCCCTCGTCTTCTCCCATGAGGCCCTGCAGGCCCTTCTCACCCAGACCCCAGCTGCCCCTTGGAAGTGGCTGGTATGAAGCTTGACATCTCCCCTTCTGTCCAGCTCCGCCCTCTGCCAGGTGCTCCCTTGCTGTCCTCTCTACCTTGAAGCCTACGTTCCTCCAAATCTCTTCTCACCTCATGATTTCTCAAGCTCGCCCACTCAGAGCCTTGAGGCTCCTCCCATCTCCCAGCCCTTGATGATGGAGTCCTAGTGGGGGCTCAAACCTTGAGCACTCTGCCTGGGCAGCTCCATGTCCAGCCATCTGCGGTGCCAGAGCCCGGCACAGGCAGAGTGCGTGGAGGGAATGAGAAGGCAGCGTCCTTTCAGATTTATCTATAACCATTGTGTGGGCACCACTGGGGGTGTGGGTGTGGATTTGGGAGATCAGCTTTCAAAGGAGGAAAACAGTGATTTTAGCATAACATTGTAGCAGAGAGAGAAGACAAAGGGTTTAGCATAGTGAATACCCCTTGGGCTTTTGACTTTGTGAGTTTTCCGGAAGTACAGTTATCAGCAAACATCCGTAGTGTGGCATATAGTCTCTATGTTTGCATGTGTGTGTGTGTTTATATATGTGTGCATAAATAAGTATAATACGTGTTATGCACACATTTTTATTACAGAGAATTTCAGATACACATAATATATACACTACATCATTTATATCTATTATATATATGTATAAAATTTCACTATGGAGAGTTTCAGATATACCAAAAAAGAAAAAAATAGGTGGAATAGTCAAATGAACCCCAATGTAGCCAACAAACCAGGTTAATTCTTCCCTATTGTTAATTTGAAGGAAATCCCAGACATACGTCATTTTAGCTGTAGATATTTCAGTATATGTATCTAAAAGATAAGGGCGTTTAAAACATACCCACCTTTCCAAAAAATAACACCATTACTCCCTAATACTATCAAATATCCAGTCAATGTACAGGCTTCTTATTTTTTCATAAATGCCATGATTTCGCAGTTTTCTTTTGTTGATGCAAATAAAGTAGATTGCAATTGGTTATGTTTTTTTGTTTAGTTCTTTTTGAATCCGTGGGTTTGCCCCCCATCCTTTTTTTTTCCTTTGTAATTTATTTGTTGAATAAACCAGATTTATTTTCTCACAGACTAGAATTTATTAATTTAATAGTTTAAAAAATTCCCCTTTCCCCTATATTTTCTACAAATTGGTATTTAGATTTAAGGCTTGATCAGACTCAGGTTTGATGTTTTTGGCAAGACTTCATAGGTGGCAATTTCTTCCATCAGGAGGTGCATGGTGTCTGACGAGCTCTTTTTGTGGCGTTAGCAACCTTTGATGTCCAAATCTTTGAATCAATTAGTACAGCAAGGTTTGCGAATTGGTGCTGTTCTAGTTTTCTCAGGCCTTCTTTTATAAAAAATACTTATATAAATACAACTGTTCCCTCATTTACTCTTTGGATACCCAGTTCTATAATGCATATATGGAAGGTAAAATAGAAATACTTGAGTCCTTCCATTTGTTTTCAAAATAATGACAAGTCCCTACCATCCGCCAATGATGACCAGTTTACTTTGTTGGGTTTTTTTAAAGAATAGTTTTGATCTCATGGATTTAAGCATATTTAAGCATATTTGTTTGTTTGTTTTGTTTGTTTGTTTGTTTTTTTGTTTTTGTTTTTGTTTTTGGTATATTCTTTATTCTTTTTGATGCTCAAATTGTCGTGTCTTTGGCCAATGGGTGCCTATATCAAGTTAGTGCCTGGGTGCTTTTGGCATAAGCCCAGCAGTATGTGAGAGCTGCCTGGCTCTCTGAATTACAAGCTGTTCTAGGTTTGTTGTGCAGATCTGGACTCAGTCATTTCTCAAGGAGCTGTCACTCTTATTAGGGGAAAATGGTATTTGAAGGCCAAAATTTGGTGCCAGGGCAAAATGACTCTTGAACAAACACATGGACTGGCATAATATTGGAAAAGAGGGTTGTAATTGCTGAAAATATATTTAGGCTTCAGATTTAGGAATGCCACTCAGAAGTTTCACAATCCCCCTCCTCGAAATACTTTTATGTTTATTCCAAGTATGCTAATGAAAAAGCTGCAGGAATGCCTCTTATGGGATGGCACTGGCCTGGTTCTCTACTTACAGTATCTCTTTTTATTTCTGACAAGGTAACACAAGGTGATCCTCTATCTTTATATTACATTTGAGGAAGCTGAAGCACAGAGGAACTAAGTAACTTGCTTGTGGGCGAACAGCTTATAATTGCTAAAGCTAAGATTTGAAATGAAGGCCTTTGATAATAAAATACATCCTCCACGTGTGAATTTTATGTTAGATGACTTAAGAAAGGAATTTGGAGCCTAGTCTAATGAGCAAATTAAATGATTGACAAAATTCAGATGTATGTAAACTGGTCCATGTGTACCACTCAACTTGGTAGAAGTGGTGAGGAAGAAACAGGCTTCAGCAAATAGGACAGAAGTAGAATTCTGAGACCAGTTGTTTTTGTTTGCTTTGTGCTTTTTTTTTTTTTTTTTTTTTTTGCCTGCTTGCTTTGGTAAATTACTTAATGGCTCTTCACTTCAGTTTCTCCATCTGTAGCAAAATGATGTTAATAATACCCACATCCTTTTATTTATCCTAATAATTGCAGGTAGGGATTAAAATGAGTTTCTCTGTATG
>PVKH010024579.1:0-13597 GCA_004027955.1 Chaetophractus vellerosus
CTGCTTATTGTAGTGTTTGGAATTTCCAAGAATTTACATTTAATAAATTTAATCTTTTTAGGTTGGCTGATTTTTATAAATGCCAAAGCACAAGAGGTTCCCAAGTCTTCCACACTGAGCCTATGAGAAACACAATGTCATTTTTTACTTTAGATTCTGTAGCAACATTGCACAAAACTGTACCTTTGCAAAGGTGTTTTCCTTTTGGGTATGTAAGACATCACTTGATTTATAAAGGATTTAAAAAAAGAAACCTTTGAGCTATTTCTTTTTAGCCCTTGGATTAGACAATAGATAATCCTCATTACTTTGAAGGTCTGTGTCTTTCTACTGGATAATAGGTCACATGTCTTTTTATGGCTGATTTTTGTATGGTACATAGGGCCATGATTATGTGAGTGCTAAATAAATATCTTATAACAAATGAGAACAGGTAGACCCAACAGGTTTCCTGGACTTTCAGTTGCTTATCTCTTTGTGCTTTTAAACAAAGCAATGCTCATTCGGAGCTAAACTCTCTCAAGTCCCTGGACTCTCAAGAAGAGGACTTTTAATAAGCATGTTTGTTAACTAACATGTTATTATTTCAGTAAATTACCTCTGGGAATATGTGTGTGTTACATGTCAGAATGGATGCAGCAGTAGTGTCGATCTTCCAACAGAGTTAAAATAACTTTGGTGAGGGCATACACACCACCACAGCAGAGCTGAAGAGACCAGACCTTCTATCTGATACTACAAACCACATCATTATGTCTGAATAAATCTAACATCTTGTTACATGGTCAGTGTAACAGATGGTCCCAGTCTCAGGCTTGTAATTTTCCTAAAAAAGCAGCATGCAGAAACAATTTTTTTTTAAAACATTAATTAGAATAAAAATGACCTAATGTGAGCCTTCAACTATTCCAGTTAAGTTTTTATTTTTTCATAGTTTTATTAGATTTTTCCTTAACTGACAAACAAGATATGTCTGTAGAAGGGCCACTTTGCTAGTTGCAGTTTTGATGTCTGTTCATTTTTATAGTGTTTACATCATTTATTTATAGCCAGAACAGAACTCAGCCACTTAGATCTAGGAATTGCTTGAGGATATTGTCTGTGGTTTGCTTAACTGGACTAATGTGCTAGACAGACTGGGGTCCCAATGGTCTCTATGACAGTCATCTATTTTCTATTAATTTCACATGGTCAATTCTAGTAATAGTCAAAAGCTAATTTGGTGTTTTGTTTGCTACCTTAATTGATGTTCCAGAAGAGATATGTTTTCAATGGAACTGCCCTTGGACTTAAGGATCACAATTTCCGCTGACTTTAATGGGTGTTGCACAGATCAAAATAACACATGAGAATCTAAAAATCTAAAAGGGGCCTGGTTACATGGCAACCATAATTTACCACTGACAGTCCTAGAAATCTGGAAAAAAATTTTGCCCCAAATTCATAAATATAGCTTTTGTAAAATATTCCTTTGTATTTTTTTTTTTTTAATATTTATGTAGTCAGCACAGTTTCTTTTGGGTTAAAGACACTTTTTTTTTTTTGGTACTGGAAAGAAAATGCAGCCATAACCTCACTGTGAAAATTCAGATTTTAGAAAAAGTTAAATTGGGGTTATCTGTGATTAATTACATTACAAAAATGTTTTGGCTTGACCAAAGGTTTAATCTTAGTATTCCTTGAACTGTAAATTTTCTCAGGTCAATTAAAATATAATTCAATTTAAAATGGATTTCTAAGCAACTTTTCATGACTTTCTCATATCATGTGAGGCTCAAGTGTCTGAGATATGTGACTAGATGGCCCACACTAAAATACAGTAAGGAACACATAAAGTGCAGGAGATTAAAAAAGAATAATAATTCAGTGTCTGTTACTGACACCCATAGTGGAGGCCTTCGGTTTAAGCAAATAAATGACTACTGGTGCCCTATTCCTACTGGAAGGGCTTACTACCAGCACTGTGCTGGCAGGAGACGCACAGAGGGGCCTGATTATTCACTGGGTGTTTTAAGACCCAGTAAACCAAATGTTTAGATTCTAGGTTTGGTAGGGAGATTTACATATGTCCTTGGTAGAGGAGCAGCTCTAGCCCTTGCCTAGACCAGATAAAGTGATTTGCTTATTCCAGGAAATTTTTTGGAAAGAAAGTCAAATCTCACAGAAAACACTATTTTAGAATTTGAATTCAGCAGTCTGGTCCCAGAGCCTGCACTCTTAACCACTATATTAACGTCAAACACCCAACAGCATGGCTGGAACTCTGTGAGCACATAATAAATGTTAACCATGTAGAGAGTTATTACCAGGATTTCTATAAACATAAAAAGGATAGAAAAGAACAATATTCTACAGTCAAAGACCTTTTTTCATTATCAAGCCTCATACATGTAGGCTGAAGACTTTAGTACTAGAATTTCTGGAAACTTAATGGAATGTAGACCTAGACCTCCAACGGTTTAACAGAACACAGAAGGCCTTCAGAGAGCTGTGACTCAGAATAACTAATTCACGCAAGGGACATTTTGGTTATAAACTTAAAGACATTGCTTAATTTCAATAAACTACCACGGTTTCCTCACTCGTAAAAAGTTAAGAGCATGAACAAAGGTAATTGCTGAATTTAGATATATTACTAGACTATTGTTAGGGTGGGGATGCAGAGCTTAGAAAGCAATTGTGTTCCTTTTACAGGATCCCAGTTCCTCCTTCTGTCTTGAAAGCCTTGCTCTGGAAGAAGAAAACAGCTAAACCGCTAGAGACTGTTATCACACACACTATTAAATTCATTATTCAAATCTGATGGTAGAAAACATTTTCAGGTGCCATCATTCTAGGTGAAAGGTAGTTTCTTTGGTTTGAATCATTTAAAATGATAAATCGCCTGCCTGAGTTAAAAAAAAATGATGATGTTCAACTCGATTAATTTATTAGAGCTTAACCACGTGCCCTTTCTTATTACCGATTCTGAACATCTGTCACAAAGCAGATTTTGTTCAGGACATTATGAACAACTGCATCATTCATAACTGGGTGGAAGAAGCGTAACGCTACAAGGCCACCACCTAAATGTTAACACTGCAACGTGCACGACACACGCAGCAACACGGCGTGAATACAATGCCTGTTCAACGTGCAGCAGAAATGGATCTGAGTTTTCTGTCTGCTCATATAAAATTGCTAGTCGAGATAAGCAGGGGCATGCAGCTGACATTTTCTAGCCCGCAACCCCCCCCCACTTTAAAATTCTGTGGATGCCTTCCAATCAGAGCTAGGTGGCCTACTCGTCTCTCTTTAATGACTATACCCTTTCTTAAACAAAAATGGATTAGATTTCGGGTTTTGAGCTCACTGCCTAGAAGCAAAGAGCGTTAATGCCAACACACCCGTAAGCATAAGCTGCCTGTGATCTCTTGAGGAGACAGGACCCGAGACCCCATCCAAATACTGGGCTGTCTGCAACTTTGTAAGAGAAAGCCAAGTGTAACCCAAGCTCCTCCCTCACTGTAATTCTCTGCTCAAAGCACTGTGGACAACCAGTTGGCAGCAATGTACACTGCCACAAGGACAAGCGGCAGCAGCAGCCAGGAAAAGAAAAAAGCAAAGTCATTCCTTCAAGCAATTTCTGGAACAGCAATTTCAGTGATTTTAATACCAAGACCAAGTCTGGTAGAGCTGCGAGAAAAAGTTTTCCATTTAGGGTGACCACCCCAAGAAATGGGCCCAAAAGGTCACAGTGAAGTAAAGAAAGCAGCTTTGTTTAGTTTTCTTCCCGTAGTCTATAAAAGGCTTAAGGCAGCAAGTGTCAAAGGTAAGTCAGCAGGATGTAACACTTTTCCTTCAACAAAGGTAGTATATTTTCCCTCTCTACATGACACCTAGTGAAGGATTATGCAACTGTGGGGAAAGGAGAAGACAAAAGGGAGGAAAAGAGAAAGCCAGAAAACAGAGGGAAAGAGGATTGAGAGCGAAGCCGAAGGATGAGAAAAGAAAGAGGGAATGTAAAAGGACCAGTCATGGAAGGAAGGTGGAAACGGAAGACTGAAGTAGAGAAGGCAGAGCTAGGGAGAAAAAAGGGAGAGCAGGAAAGAAACAGGCCCTCCATTCTGAAAGGTAAGCCCACAGCTCTTCATGTCCTATGGTTTGCAAACTTTGACTCTGGACTTCAGAGACTTTCCTGCTCTGGCAGTTTCTGGCGGTACCTCATTCCTGGATTGTACCATCCTCTTCACCAAGCCTGTCAAATTCTAACCCTCCTCTACAGGCTAAAACAGCCTTCAAAGCTAATCGATTCTGCCAGGTAGCTCTCCTTGACCACACTGGCCCAGAGTAATCTCTTTCACTCTAAACTCCTGGAGTACACATCTATAAAATATATTTGTAATTTGTGCTTCATCTTGATAGGAAAACCATTCATGTGTCTGTCTTAAATCACCAAACACACTATACAATTCTGGCGGATGGAAATTGCGCCTTTCACTTCTTTGGATTCATCACAACAGCCACTTGGGTGCTTTGCCTGCTCAAGATATTCTCAATATTTATTGACTGGTGAAATGCTAGCCATTATTCATTATATTTAGCTAAACAATAAAAATAAAGAGATTTTAATCTCAGCTTAGGAGGTGTGATTAGGCTATTCATTTATAATATTGTCCTATTTTTTTTAATTGACCTAATTCTAGCCATAGGTATGCATAGCCATAAAAATAAAAATAAGTTATCTTATGGGTAAAGTAGAACCACAGAATCATAAGCCATAGGAGGTTGGAAGGGTCCTTCAAGACCCTTCCACCTCCATCATTTTACAGATCAGAGGAGACATGTAGGTAAATCCTGGATTCAATCTCAAATTCCAACTCTCAATGGCTATGTGATCTTGAATAATTTACTAAACCTCTCTCTCTGCCTGAGGCCACGGTATCATTTATAACATATCATTATTGAAACTTGCCCTACCTTTTTCTGAAAATCCTTCTGGGGAGGCTGGTGTTTTTAAGTGAGATCTGATCTGGTTACTCATTTCCTGTAGGATTGGCAGGACCTCATGTACACCTCTCTGAGCTCCTTTTCTCCTCCTCTTATTCATTTCCAAACATCCTTCAGTCTCTTCCTAAATTTTAGTGTCACATACCAATAGAATGTCTAGTGAATGACTCTCTTCTGAGCTACAATAAACTAAAAGGCAGTAATGAATGCAATTAATAGTAGCCAGCCTAAAGAACTGACAAAAACAAACAAACAAAAAAACTTGCCCTAAAATATGCATGGATGTAAATGAGATGATTACATACAAAAGCATCAAGTATAGTAAATGGCACATGGTAGGCTCAATAAATATTACGCCATTAGGATGAGAGTCCTTTAAATGCAGAGACTATGTTCTATATAGTCTTATCTGGTGTCTGAAAAATTGATGATTATAGATCATTAAGAATGAGGGAAGACAGATCTAGAATTTGAGTGCGGTTTCCCCAAGGCCAAGCTGCAGGTTAGTAGCAGAATTAGGAATGTAGACTCCTAGGTCTGGATTGGATTCTAGAGGTCATCTGGCACTGAGGTTCTTAAAAGTGTGGTCTGAGGACTCCTGGGCATTTCCCTAAGACCCTTTTTCAAGGAATCTTCAAGGTTCTCCTTTTCCTGATTACATATCTGTGTGAGGCTGAATTTTCTTCATATAGTTCAAAGAACACAACAGGTCAAAACAGACTGAAAGTATGAAACAGATATGAGGCTGCAATTGTCTCCTTTTAAGCCATATTAAAGGGGTTTCAAAAGTGTAAACCTATGCCACTCTTCTAAATTTTTTCTTTGGTTTTGGGAAAAAATCGTTATTTTTCATTTATGTTAACATGTAACGAGTTATTTTGAAATGAATTGATATTTTTAAAATTTCTGTTTTAATATGGTAAATATTGCAATAACTCACATAAACGCTCTTTTGGGAGAAACAGATGCAGCTCAAGCAATTGGGCTCCCGTCTACCATAAGGGAGGTCCAGGGTTCGATTCCCGGGGCCTCCTGGTGAAAAGCAAGCTGGCCTGGGTGGAGTAGTAGCCTATGCAAGAGTGCTGGCCCATGCAGGAGTGCTGGTCCACACCAAGTGCTGACCCACGCAGAGAGCTGGCTCAGCAAGATGATACAACAAAGAGAGACACAGAAGAGAGACAATAAGAGACACAGCAGACCAGGGAGCTGAGGTGGCACAAGAGATTGAGCGCCTCTCTACACTCTGGAAGGTCCCGGGATCAGTTCCTGGTGCCACCTAAAGAGAAGACAAGCAGAGACAGAAGAAATACAGCAGACAGCAAGCACAAAACAATGGGGGGCAGCCAGGGGCGAGAAATAAATCTTAAAAAAAAATGCAATAAAGAGACATAGAGGAAAGGCAATGAGAGACACAGCAAACCAGGGAGCTGAGGTGGCTCAAGCGATTGAGCTTCTCTTTCCCTCATGGAAGGTCCCAGGTTTGGTTCCCAGAGCCTCCTAAAAAGAAGACAAGCAGACATGGAGAGCACACAGCAAATGGACAGAGAGAGCAGACCTCAAACAACAAGGGAGGGGAAATAAATAAATTTTTTAAAAAAAGCTCTTTGGAGTCCTCAATAAATGTTTAGAGTGGAAAGGCAGTCCTGAGAACAAAAAAATCGTGAACTGCTGCTCTGGTCCAATTCCCTCATTCTGCAGACGGGAAATGAAGCCAAGTTAACTCACTTGACCACATCAGACTCATTTATGGTAAAACAGGGACTGGGCCTTAGATCTTCAATAATTGATCTCTTGTTGATAATAACTGGTCTATTGTTATTGTATCAACAAGGAAGAAAAACAGATTTGGAGAATTTATTAAAACTGTTAGCCCCAAATTCTGAGCTCTTAACCATTCTCCACATAAAAAGAAAGGGTGACAGACATATTTAGAGAAATATTCCAAACTTTAAACCAAAGTTCCATTTTTTCAAAGAATATTTCATTTCCCATTTGTGTTTTTAAACATTGGGCAAATTCTCACTCATTTTGAAGTATAACTCCTATAAAAATGATAAATAATTTGTCAGTAAAGGTTCCAAATACATACAATATCTGGAAGTAAAATTAGCACCAAAGGTCTACAGTGTGTGAAACTACCTGATAAACCAAGCTTCAGGGTCAACGTAGAAGGGCTTGTGTAATGGAAAAAGCTTGAGGTTTGGACCAAGAGACCTAGGTTCAAAACTTTGAGCTTGGTTTCCTCGTCTTTAAAAGAGGGATTATAAACTCCCACCTCACAGAGTTGTGAGGACTAAGTAGATAATGTATTGGAGACGGTGTATAGCATAATGCCTTCCACAAGCTTTCAGCCATCTGCTCAAAATCCTTCAAATCGGTTCCTCCTTAGACTACTAGATTTTTAATTACTTTGGACTTCAGCGTCCACGTAAAGGGAAAGTAACATTGCGCTGGGAGCACAAAAATGAACTTAGGAGTTTATAAACTACTAATTCTATGGATTCTATTGAGGTGCTATTCCAGGTAGAGCAAACAGATGAGGGGCCACAAAGGACAAAGGCTGCCACTCCTGCAAGTGTGTGTGCTGGTCTGGGCAACCACAGGACCGGTGACGAGACGTACAAGCGTCTTTAATCAGGAGGGTTAGGAGCTCCAAATGGGACCTTCTCTTTTTACTCCCCTCCCTCCTCCACATCTTTCTTTTGGAGAAATATCAATTCCAGGACCTGATGAAGAGTTTCAGAGCCTACCAACACACAACTCCATAAAATTAGCTTAGGGTTCATGGGTGGAGGCGGGAGATAAAAACCAAAATCACCCCTTATGTGTAATATAATAAAAATGACTAAAAAGACAACAAAAGGGGAAAAAAAAGAAAGAAAAAAATGGGAAAAAAAAACCCACACAAAAAAAGTGGATAGTCATGTGGCTCAAAGTTCTAGAGTGTCTAAAGACACACATGCAGAAAATATTTTACATTTCCAGACACAGCCAAGTGTTTTCCTGTCCTTTGATGGGGAGCAGTACCAGCAAAGCTACCATCTTTTTGTCTTCTGATGTGTGTTAAGGGAGGAAGCTTGGAGCCTTCCCTAGTTTCTTAATTGACCAATCCATTCCTTGACCCTGCTCCAATCCTGCGATATAATCACTGCATCTAAATTTTCATTATTTTTTCAAATTTTCAGTAAGGACACCACATGAAATTCACTCTTCTGATCTTAGTTTGTGTTGGATAGTATTTTTAGCTAAAGAGACTAGAGTCCTTGAGCCCTTTAAGTAAAAAGTAACATGCTAATATTAGCCACACTAAGCCTTTTAAAGCTAACACAGTATCTTAAACTGGTTTTGACTTTTATTCAAAATTAAACATAGCTCTCTCTGGTTAGCCAGAGTAATGTGTAGATATATGTCTTGCATCATTACTACTCCATCTGATCGTGATATAGTTATATATAGCTTAAAGAGTTCATTCCATTTGTAGTCATGTATTTGTTTTGCTTTAATTTCATACTATACTGGCAATTACCCAGCTTCACTAACTCCGCAGGAAATTTCTCAAGTATACTACAAGAAACACCACACAAGAAATATTAACATATAGCAATGTTCTTGAAGTAAAACTTAAAAAGAAGTCTACGAAAATGAACCTTTTTATTAAGTACACGTGCTAAGCCCAAAAGGCACTATAAAGTAAATCCACACCAAAAATATTGCTTTTGGCCATTATGTTACAGAGAGTAATCTTTTTTATTTATTTATTTATTTATTTTTTATTTTTTTTACACTAGTACTAGCATTTATATTTACCAATGTCATTACCCTTACTGGAGACCCTTATTTATTCACATAGCTTCGATCTATTATCAATTGTCCTTTCCTTTCAACCTGCAGAACTCTCTTCAGCATCTCTTGTAGGGCCAGTCTAGTGGTGATGAACTCCCTCAGCTTTTGTTTATCTGGGACTGTCTTAATTGCTCCCTCATTTTTAAAGACAGTTTTGCCAGCTATAGAATTCTTGGTCAGCAATTTTTTTTTTTTTTTTTTTTTTTTGCTTAGAGCACTTTAAATATGTCCTCCCATTACCTTCTTGCTCCCATGGTTTCCAATGAGAAATTGGCACTTAATCTTACTGAGGTTCCCTTGTATATGACACTATGCTCTTCTCTTGCAGCTGGCTTTCGGGATTCCAGAGAGTAATCACTTGCAAACCAAAAATAATGGTTGAGCACCACTTAGGTATAAAAAGTATTTTGCAAGATACTGGATAATTTTTAAAAGTATACTTTCTGACCTCTAGAAGTTTACAGTATATCTGGAGTGAGATACACACACAGCACACAAATAGCAAAAAAAAAAAAAAATGATATAGGAAAAAGTTCTATGTAGAGTTTAAGGAGGGGAGGAGTCACTTTTGGCTTTCATGGTAAGAGTAGTATTCAGAGAGAAATCATCCTTTATGCTGGGCTAGAGGGGAGGGGACGGAAAATGTCAGGAGGAAAGGCACAGTAGTGGAAAGATAGGACTGAGGGGAGAGAAGGGTTAATCTGGCTGGTACAGGGTTTACAGAGAGAAACAGCAGGAAATAATGCAAAAACCAGCCTTTTAAAACTATTTAATTCATCAAGCACTTACTAATACCAGGCACTGTTCTGCGTGCCGGCAACACCACGTTAACCAGCCCACACTGGGCGCAGGAGACCTCCCACAGAGAAAATACACTTGTGATGATGGAGAGAGGGCCTGGGCCAAGGGGTCTGTTCTAGGTCTGGTGGTCAGGTAAGGTCTTTATGAAGAAGGAATATTTTAAGCTGAGACGAGGAAGAGAAAACGAGCCATCCTCCTGCACAGAGGAACAGCTAGTGGGAAGAGCCTGAGTCAACACCGTGCTGGGGTCCCCCAAAGCACCCAAGGGAGGCCAGTATGGCTAGCCAAGGGCACCAGGAAGCCTCGGAAGGAATTCATTTACACTAATACTACTTTTTTTGTATACATGGTTGATGGTATGTTATCTGAGCCATATTCCTTAGGAATACAACTGGAGTTTCCTCAAAATGCTACCTTCGTTTACTCCCCCTGCCCCACCCACCCACCATTGGGATGTGAGCTCCATGAGGGAAGGGAATTTTTCTTTTGCTCATAGTTGTATTCCCAATGCCTACAATGATGCCTGGGACACTGAAGATATTAAAAAAATATTTGTTAAATGAATGAATGAATGAATTGAATAAAATATCGGTTATCTCCTTCTCCCATGAGTGGTTTAAAATGAGAGGCAAGGTTTGAGAAAAGGAAGTGAAGAAAGCAGTGAGTGAGTGAATTAGAAAGCCAACCTACAGTTTCAGGCTTGTTTTAACACTACTCTCTCCACTGTTTTAATCTTTCTCAAGTAACGACAGCCCCTGTCTTTCACAGGCTCAAATTAGGAAATTTTCTTTATGTGAGCAGTAACTCAGAAGCAGCCGCCACAGCTAAATTACACATGTCTTCAAGAACTTCCTTCATGCTTCTTCTACTGCAATGGCTGAGAGTGACTTCTTCCAACCCTACTTCTTAAAAATATGCTAGGGTAATAGAGAAGAAACACTGTTCAAAAAGGAGGAGGAAAAAAAGAAGGGGGGGAAGTACTTCTAGTTTTGGGGCTGCCCTATTTTTGCTCTGTCCCCACAAGCACCTGAGTGACCATCTCTTCTTCATGGCCGATAATATCTCCTCAGGCCCCACTGCACCTTCCCCAGAGTTCCCTCTGCCCAGTCTCCCTCAGGCGCTAAGTCTTTTATACCCATCTCTGTGCAAAAGAATGATAATTCCCTTCTAAAATTCTTCTGCCCTTTGTAGACAAGGATTTGTGATACTCTCCTTATGATATGCTTTTCTTTATTCAGGTTGTCAAACTCAATTGTATACAGGGGCCACCTGCAAGTGAAGAGGGCCAGGGGCAAAACAGCAGGCAGCAGTGGGGACTGCGGTGAAAGAGCACAAGCACCAGAGAGGTGGCCCTGCTACCCCTGACCTACCAACAAACCCATCAGCCCATTCTGGCTGCTGGGAGGACAGGTCCTGGCTTTCCATGGGGTCCGATTCCAATGAAGAAATAGGCAGAAGAGGATGATTATTTTTTTTTCTTTTAAAGTTTTTCCTGCATACTTACCCAGCAGTAAAAATCAGTGGAATTCTCAGGAGGCTGCTGTTTTTTAGTGATAGGAGAAGAGCTGTATGTGTGTGTGCACGCACGTTTGTGTGTGTGTGAAGGGTAGAGAAAAGGAGGGAAGGAGGGAAGAAGGGAAAAGAGAGGAGGTCTGGGGACAGGAAACTATAGAAACTACACAGTTTCCCAGTGAGCAGATGGGAAGTAAGAAATCTTCATTTGAAACCTGTGAAGTAGGTGAAGTAGGTGAAGTAGGCCGGGGATAGAGGAGGATAAACAAAAGGAGCCAGTGAAGGGGAAATGGATCTAGGACCCAGATCCATCCTGCATCCCCTGGCTTCTTCCATGAGAATTCCTGTCTCTGGTTCCTTATTGGTTTCAAACCTGCTGGATCAAGGATCCAAGCACAGAAGTCGCATTTGGTGGCTTATGAATGTTAACTACCCACCGAGAGAGCGAGGCAGGGCTTGCCACATTATAACTCCAACTCTTCTTCATGAGAAGGGTCTAATCCCAGCCAGATTCCAAAAACACAGCCTGTTCAAAAGCCAGGCTTCTACGGAACTTTAAGAACATCAGGTGCATAGAGACCTAGAGGACACGGTACTGCTGAGTGTGGCAGAGAGGCCCGGGGAGAGTCCTCTGCTAGGGACAACTGGACTATGCCAGCCAAATAATCTGCCAACAGGAACAGGAGATAGGCAGCATTCCATAAAAACATGACACGCAATAACTGACATCTGAAATGTATGCTTTTTACTGGTGTTGCCATCATGCAGCCAATGCTTTAGAGTGCAGGCACTGTGGGTTGATTTCACCTTCCCTCACCAATTATAATTAGCCTGAAGATGCTCACATGCAAAGAGCTCACACTGAGGGGCTCAGTAAGTGGCAAGAAAACTTTTAAAATGGAGCCGGCTGTGTAGCCCAGTTGGTAGGACGCCGGTTTACCATATGGGAGGCCCTGGGTTTGGTCCCCGGGCCTCCTCGAATGGGCGAACCGCCCCGAGAAGGCAAGCCAACGAGGGCGGGGCACGCTGCCGCGGGCAAAGGCAAGCCCCCACGGGCAAAAAGGCAAGCCCCCGCGAGCAAGGGCAAGCCCCCAAGAGCAGGCGGGCCACTGCGCCGGTGAGCGGACCCGGCAGGTCGCCCCAGCAGGGGGAGACAAACAGACATAGAGGAACGCACAGAAAAATGAACACAGCAAGAACAAGCAAAAAAGGGGGGGATGTATAATAAATAAAAAATAAGTCTTAAAAAAAAAAACAACTTTTAAACTCACTCTCACACACGTTCTCGCTCTCTGACCAAGGGTCTCTGCAACAAGGGAAAAGGTTCAGAACTACGAAGATAGTGAAAGATTACCCAAAAAGCATCTTTATTGGGCAACTTTAGAAAACATAAAAATACCTGTAAATGTACTTTTAATTTTAAAAATTTGCTAAGACTTAAAAGACAGTGTAACGCTGACCCTTCATTTCAGAAAGAAAGAAAAACAATTTAAAGAAATTTCATTAGAGGCTTAAATGGGAATTTTAATATGTATATTGAATTGACAAGAAATTTGAATACTTGTAGCAATTTCTAGCATTATGTTAAGCTATTTCAAGGTAAAATTGATTAATCAATAATTAAATACATATTTGAAAAGCTTTGAGTTAGTAATATGAAAACTCCTATGCTAATTTAAAGCATTAACTCCTATCTTCACCCTAATGTTTAATAAAAAATTGCAAAGAACATTTTCCTTAATTATTCCCTATACCCACCTTTCCTCCAACTCCCCCCAACCCCCCCCAAAAAAAAAAAAACAAAAAAAAACTCCATGCACAGCTGTAGGACTGGATCTTTGGTAATCTTCATTAACTTTGAGATAGTTTCCTAGATGAAGGCAAATACAAATGATCAATTATTAAACTTTTTTTTTTTTTTAAGTAGAGCGCTGCCTCTGTTAGTGAAAACAATGCATCCCAACATGACACTTCTTTTAATTGTAAACTTCATCCCCATAATTGGAAGTGATAGCTAAGAAAGCCCCTTCCTGTAAAGGGTTGTTCAGTTCATTTATTCAATATTTCATGTATTTAGTAAATATTTACTGAATACTTACTATGCCCCAGGCAGGCAAAGTGCTGGAAACTAAAAACTGATTAAGACATAGTCCGTGACTTCCATAGGACGTACAGATGAAAGAAGAGAGGGTACATATACTGAGAGCTGCCAATATCACGTGTGAGGTGGTGTGAGTGGCCGAGGGTCAGCGGAAGCCCAGGCAGGCGTGCCCGAGCACCTTCTGCCCTGCACTGAGCAGCACACTTCACCCCACCATGTGCCAACTGCTTCCTTCTCTTTGGTAGGAGGGAACGGAAGCACAGGTAATGCCTCAGGGAACGTGAGGGGACATGTCCAGAAGACACAAATGAGAGAGGTATTTGCAGGCAATGGATGAGGAATGCTTTGTGT
>PVKH010024580.1:0-13619 GCA_004027955.1 Chaetophractus vellerosus
GAGAGCAGAGATTTAGAGAAGCAGAGATTTGGAGAAGGAGATTTGAGAAGCAGTTCTGATGTTGGAGTGAGCCGTTCGCCCGATAGTCTACAGCTGGCCTTGTGGAGAGATGCAAAGCATAGAAAGCCTCATGGACTACAGCTGAACTTGTGGAAGAAGCAGAAGTTAAGCCTGGAGAGAAACGCAGCCCCAGGAACAGTGGAACCCGGAAGCCTGAACCCTGGAGACGTCGGCAGCCATCTTGCTCCAACACGTGGACTTTGGTATGGGAAGAAATTTATGCTTTGTGGCCTGATAACTGTAAGCTTCTACCCCAAATAAATACCCTTTATAAAGACCGACCAATCTTTGGTATATTTCAAAAGGCACTCCTATGGCTGACCAAAACATAACCCCTACTCCAATACCCGGATTTACCAACTTTTAGTATTTTGTCACATTTATTATTTTAATCTATTGCTCTATCATATCTATTAATCTATCATCTCTATCATCTATCTATCTATCTATCTATCTATCTATCTATCTATCTAATCTATTTTCTAAACCTTTGAAAGTAGGTTGTATACATTATGCCCTTTTACTATTTAAAACTTCCATGTATATTTCTGGAAAACAAGGATATTTACTTATGTAACCACACCAGTACAATGACCAAATTCATGAAATTTAACATTGATATAAAGCATACAGTCTATATTCCTTTTTTTCCAATTGTCCTAATAATGCCCTTTTGGGCATTTTTTCCTCTATTAGGTCCAGTCCAAGGTCATCCATTGTATTTAATTCTCATTGTCTGTTGAGCTCTCTGTCTTTTTGTAATCATGGTAACATGTATACAACATAAAATTTTCCATTTCAAGTGCTCCCAAATAAACAATTAAGTGACAGTAACCATATTCACAACGTTGTGCTACCGTTACCATCACCCATAAATGAATCTTTCCATCCCCCAAAGTGAGACTATGCACCCATTATCCATTAACTCCCCATTCCTCACCACATCCACCCCTGGTAAACTGTGCTTTATTTTCTGTCTCTGTAAATTTGCACATTCTAGCTATTCCTTGGTGGAATTATACAATATTTGTATTGTTGGTGTCTTGCTTGTTTGACTCAACATGATGTTTTAAGGTTCTTCCATGTCCTAACGTGTATCAGAGCTCCATTCCTTTTTACGTCCAAGTAACATTCCATTTTATGTATGCACCACATTTTATTTATCTATTCATCTGTTAATGGGTACTTGGATTGCTTCCACCTTTTAACTATTGGGAATAATGCTCCTATGAACAACAGTATACACATATCTGTTTGAGGCCCTGCTTTCAATTTTGGGGGGATATACCTAGAAGTGGAATTGCCAGGTCATACGGGAATTTTATGTGTAACGCATTGAGGAAATGAAAAAGTGTTTTCTACAATGGCTGCACTGTTTTACACTCCCCCAAAAATGTACCAGAGTTCCTATTTCTCAACGTCTTTGCCAGCACTTGTTTTTGGTATTTTTTTCCTCCATTTTTTCATAATAGCCATTCTAATGGGTATGAAAAGGTATCTCATTGCAGGTTAGATTTGCATATCTCTAATGGCTAATGATTTTGAGCATTTTTTCATGTGCTTATGGCCTTTGTAGATCTTCTTTGGAGAAATGTCTATTCAACTCCTTGGCCCATTTTTAAATTGGGTTGTTTGTCTTTTTGTTGCTAAGTTATAGGAGTGCTTTATATATCTGGATATTAAACCCTTATCAAGTATTTGATTCACAAATATTTCCTCCCATTCTGTAAGTTGTCTTTTCACTCTCTTTTTAGGCAATATCCTTTGATGCACAAAGTTTTAATTTTTTTAAAGTCCAATTTATCTAAGTTTTCTTTTGTTTTCCATGGCACCCAGAACTTCTGAAAATTATTTCCAAAATATATTACTTTAAAGATGTTTAGGCTCTCTCTGCCTAGAGGGGCCCACACCAAATCTTGGTGTGTATTTCCGCCTTTCTCTCCCATTTCTCAGAAAACTCTGTTCTTTCCCCCATTTCCCAATAAATTCTTTTTACTGGCAAAAAAAAAAAAAAAAAGGATGTTTAAACAAGGCTCTCAAGTATCTGTGATCACATTTCCTTGACCCACGATATTTATATTTAGTAATGAAAGGAAAGCTAACAAATTCATATTTAATTATAGGTTCTTGGGCATACAGTCAACATACTCTAAGTAATTTAAGACTCCGTCTGGTGGAGGACAAACTAGATTCCAACTACTAACTGATGATAGGAGCAGTTAAACATGAAGTGATCGTAACCATACTAAAATGGCCCAAATGGTCATACCTTTTTCCTTTTTGCTACCTTTTCCTGCCTGATAATGCCAGCATGACTGGTATGCTTACAATCCACAAACCTGAAGACTAGGATGATCTAAACACTTCCAGAATGTCTAGGATTCTCCTGGGTTTGAGATGAGGCCTCTTCTAAAACTAGACTTTCCTATGCCTTTTGAGAACTGTTGAGAGAGAGGTGCTTTCTGTCTCATCATCCATGGTCTTGTCCATATAGATGATTAGACATTTTTGAAGAATTTAAGGGGCTATTGCTGAAAATGGATTCACTTGTGATTTTTAATTCCTAGATAAATCTTAAGCATTCTGAAGGAGATTTGGGGATTTGGGACATTCATAAAATGTATAAATAGCAGCTGGGTGAAAAGTTGTCATTTGATAAGTTCATTACATATGGTGAACTTTTCATGTAAACATAATTGCGTTTCTTTAAGAGATCTTCAGCTTAAGGGATATTTGCAGCAACTATTTTCAAACTAAATAAGATGGATGGTGGTGGTGGGGAACTGTAATGGGACTTAGCTCTGGTTACTTTAAATTGAGGATAAAAGTCTTGAATAAGCCACAGATGCCTGGAAAGCATAAATGAGAGAAGCAGGCTGAGTGGGACTCTGGCAAACTGAAGTGCTCATGCTCTACCATAAAGGAAATGTGGTTCCTATGTAGCCAGATATTATTGTTTTTAAAAGGAAGCCTCCTTGAACACTGTAAAAATAGCTTTCTGGATCAGATCTGGCCCATGTGCCAGAGTGGATTTTCTACTCCCAAGAGACACCACTGGAAAGCCCTATGGTGATGCTAAAGCCCCTTTAATCTAATTCTGGTCAGGTAGATTTTTATCACTACCCTACCTATTCATTTTCTCAGTAATTTTTAATATATATTTCCCATTAATTTTATTTAAAAACACCTCGTACACTCTCCTCTTCCTCTCCTCCTACCCTCTGGTAACCTCTAATCTACTTTCTATCTCTGCAAATTTGCTATTTCCCAGACATCTCTTGTAAGTGACATCATACAATATTTGTGCTATGTCTTGCTTATTTCACTGAGCATAATATTCTCAAGCTTCTTCCATGTTGTAATATGTCTTCAAACTTCATTATTTCTTATGGCTGAGTAATATTCATTGTGTGTATGTACCACATTTTGTTTATCTATTCATTTGTTGATGGGCACTTGGGTTGTTTCCACCCTTTGCCTATTGGCAATAATGCTGCTCTGAACATTGGTGCAAGAATCTGTTTGAGACCCTGGTTTCACTTCCTCCGAGTATATATCTAGAAGTGGACTTGCCAGATCTTATGGTAATTTTATATGAACTTTTTGAGGAACTGTTATATTGCTTTCCACAGTGGCTTTACTAGAGTTTCAATTTCTCCACAGTCTCTCCAAAACTTGTTATTTTCCACGGCCTTTTTCTGATAGTCCTGTGGTTTTTTTAAATGTCCAATCTGGTTCCTCAGTTACCACTTACTCATTGCCTATATTAGTCAGCCAAAGGGGTGCTGATACAAAGTATCTGAAATCTGTTGGCTTTTATAAAGAATATTTATTTGGGGTAGAAGCTTACAGTCACAAGGCCCTAAAGAGTCCAACTCAAGGTACCATAAGAGGTGCTTTCTCACACAAAGTCATTGGCCAGGTGTTGAAACAAGATGGTGAGCGATGTCTACAATGGTTCAGCCTTCCACTTCCTCTTAAGGCTCCGTGGTTCCAGCTTTTTCCAATCTCAGCTGTAGGCTGGCATAAGGTTCGTCTCTCTTCCTGGGACTCATTTCTTTTTGGGCTCAGCTGCTCTGGTCTCTTTACAAAGTCAGCTGTAGACTCTCAGGCTCATCTCTCTTCCCAGGGCTTCTGCCATTTCTAACGAGCTGCCTCTGTCCCTCTGTGTTCTTCTTCTCTGTGTGCCTACGTCCATGTAAGGGTCTGTTTTATCAACCCACCAAGTGGGCGGACACTCAAAGCTGAGTTGCACCCTAAAAATGTGGTTGAATCAAAGCCTTAATCTTAACTTAATCAGATGTCTCAGCTGATTCTAATACAATCAAAGGATTATCACACCCAGAGGAACAGACCACTTTACAAATATAATCTATATTTCTTTTTGGAATTCATAAATAATATCGAACTACCACATCACCAATCCCTTTTCCAGTTCATTCATTTTGCTGGTGGAGGGAGTGGCAGTCTGTAAAACTTCTTACACCCGTCATTTTGTATCTGTGTCTCAAAATCAGGGTAAGTTTAACTTCCTTTGTGCGATATATTTTTAATGTTAAAATCCAAGTGGTATTTCTAACCTCACAGTTTTAATATTACAGTACAGTACAAAAATTACCAACAGTTGAAACTCAGGTGTTCTTTAGCACTGTTTCACTTTTTTTTTTTTTCCTTTTTAGGTGATATCAGGAGTGTTTGAGGTAGGTAGCACAACTTTGGTTGTCAAATATGTTATTCCCAGCTGTAAGAGTCCAAGAAATGCCCACCTGTCTAATCAAAAAAATTTAAAAGCCTATAGAACCATGTTTTTTCAGAGGATTTCATACCTAGGTTCCCCCAGACAGGGAAAAAGAATGTTGTCATGCTAAGAGTGTTCTTGTCCCACTTGCTGCCTGTTCAACTAATCTTTAGTTATAACCTGAAATATGGCCCTCAGGGTATAAAATCATCCATTTGAATTGTTTGTTTAGCCAATTTAAATTCATAGCATGATTCATACACAGATAAGTTTTAGATACACAGCACAGGTTCCCCCAGTAGGAAATTATTTTTCTTTGTTTTGTAAATAGAACATTAGTAGTATAAGAACAGAGAAACTTCAAACCTCAGAAACATTCATCCCTTTCCATATTTTATGGGATAGTGCCAAAATTTTTTGTGTACTTCTTCTTTATAGCAATATCTTTCCTTTAAAAAGTCTGTTATCAGATATCCTCCATTGTAAATGAAAAATTACAGCATATATTTCTCAAGGTGGACTATTACAAACTTGGGGCAAAAACAAACAAACAAACAAACAAACAAACAACTAAGTGTTACTTTTGTAACTTTAAATTTTCCAAGTGTTTTCCCATATCTGAACAGCAAAAGCTTAGGTAATAGGCCGAAATTTGTGAAAACTCAAGTTAGATGGTACTTACTCAGTGATGGTAATTTAGACTATAAGAGTATAAAATAGGTAGTAGAAGATTTAGGGAAGAACCTTAATAAATCCTTCATTTAATTTAGGAAGTGGGTGGCAGAAAAGTAAACAGCAAATATCAGACCCTCAAGATGTGGAAATAGTAAGGAGAACTAGAACAGGAATGTCAGATGAGAAGAAAAGAGACTTCCAAAGAGACATGGCAGATGGTATCAGATGCTCAACGGATATAAAATGAGGACTGACAATAGACTTGTGGTTTGAGCATTTGAAATTGGTGAGTTCTAGAAGAATGATAATAAATATATAAAAGTGCATTATAAAAATAAGAAGAGATATTCTAAAATATTTAGAAAGCAAGGTTAATTTAAAAATCTGTTAATAACAATTTGATGCCTCATTAAATGACACACTATTAGTCAAAGGGATGGACTCAAGTTAAAAGCATGATTTCTTCTGCTATCTGGTAGTCTTTGCCTATGATGAATTACCTTTGATTATCAAGGAAATCATTAAAAAGTAAATGCATACTTAATATTAAGTATGGTATTGAATATATACGTTTACCCTTTTTTCCTTCAAATCCTCACACAAATGCCAGGAAAGCCTGTTTGGTTGGTTGGTTGGCTAGCTTTGGGGTTTGTTTTCCTTCTTACATTTTTAAGGCAAGATCAGTGAAGATAAAGAAATAGTAGAGAAGACAGCAGAATATTTATCATCTTTAATAAATGTTAATAAAACTTTGTAAAATAGAATGGGGGTGAATGAACCATAATTGACTGGGTGGACTGGGGAAAAAAAAAACCAAAATTAACTCTTTGTAGAACAAATTTGTGAAGCAGAAGCCTGGAAATTGAAGAAACCAGGGGCCTCTGAAAATAGGAATAGAAGTGAAATAGGAGGACCTTGTGGGGTGTCCATAGAAACAGTTAAGTTCCCAAGTCTCTTCTTCTACTCATTCAGTCAGTTGTGCTTTCCTCTCAGATCATCCTAAAACTAGATTTGGAAGACCACACAACTGAAATCAAAGAAGCCTACCAAAAAAAGGGCATACTAGTGACAGTCTAAAGACTGAATGTTGAGACCACTTACCCCTTTACCCCACCTGGCTCTAAGAATATTGTCAATTTTGAACATACTCTTCACACCCCCTCTACCTCTCCCAACGTCCAAGATTACAGAATTATCCAGGAAAATTTGCAATCCAAAATAAAAGATCTACAGATACTGATGAATGGGAAGGTCTTAACAAATGAAAGAAGTCAGAAATTTAAAACATGATAGCAGATACTTGCAAATTTGCAAATTGAAGCCAAGGAAAACTCAGAGAGAGAGAGAGGGAGGGAGGGAGAAAGGATAGGAGAAAATAGGCAAAATAAATAAATAAATAAATAAATAAATAGATCTTAGAATTTAAAATTCAAATTATAGAAACCTCAAAGGAGAGAACAGAGAGAAAACAGCAAGGAATAAATCCTTCATAAAATAATTAGAGAAATTTTTTCAGACTAAAAGGATTAGAGTGTCAAGTTTGAACAGACCAAATATTATGAATGATAAAAGAACCACACCAAAGCACATTACTGGATATTACACTGTAAAGGCAATAAAGAGACAATCCTAAAAGCTTACAGAATATAAAATAGGCCTATACAAATGACAAGAAATAAGATTAGCATCAAAGTTTTCAACAGACTTGCCAGAAATTAAAACCAATGGACTGGGTTCTTTAAAACTCTGTAAAAGTATTATTTTCATCCCAGAATTTTATACCTACCCAAATTATCCATCGAGTATAAAACTATCTATCACTTAGCAGTTATGGGATGTTTCAAAATATCTACCTTCTATGCACCAATTTTTTGTTCCTAATATATATGCTTCCCTAAAGCAACAGGGAGGGAAAAACAAGAAAGAGAAAGAAATAAATTAAACATCAGAAGAGGTGAGAGAAATTTCCAGAATAATGATACATTGAGGTGCGAGAGCCATGCCAGAGTCCTAGAAAATCAGTCCAACAATAATTATACTGATACACTGTCTGGTATGTTTGAATATATGAAAAGGATTTAGAGTATTATTAGAGAATTTAAGGATAAAAGAGGAATCGGTATATAAAACAAAACCTATTGAAAAATAAGGAATTAATAATTGTAAGCACAATAAAGGATATAAGGAAGCTAAATCTTTATCTTCTATAGAAAAAAGTCAATATCTAAAATTTTAAAAAATTCAAAGAAATGGCAAAATAAATTTTTTAAAAACTTCAGCAAAAAAAGAAAGAGGTAAATATGACAAAATGTTACAATATTGCTGGTAGTATATTGATATTGTTCTACTCCTCTCTACTTTTGCATTTGAAAATTTACCAAATAAAAATTTTAAAAAAACCTAGAGAAGGTTAAATGTAATATAAATATTTTAAAATGAAATATTGAGGTAAACACCAGGAGAAAGAGCTGAGAGAGTTGAAGAAATTAGCTTCTAGAAAGCAGAAATGACTTGTGGGAAGATGTGAGGTAGAGTATTAGTGTAAAAATAATCTTTCTGGCTGTACTCACCACTATTTTCTGATTCTTACAAGGGAAAGCATTGATTCTATTATAAACTATGTCTACAAAATGGAAAATGAATGTTTCAGGATTTTGAGAACAAATTAACTGATATAAGAATAATTAGTTGTTTTTCTTTTAAGAGAAGAGCCTTGTTTTAGCCAACAAAAACTTTAAAAAATTTGTTCAAAACAATGCTCACTATTAAATTTGGGGAATTTTGTATCTTCATGTGTTATTACTTTCATGCTTAAAACATTTTTTTCTAGGTTTTAGTTAGAGCAGCAATTCGGGAGCCAACCTGGCTTAATTTTAGAAAATATATACAGTGAGATAGAAATCACTCACTCCATATCAAAACTCATAGAATTTTAAAATTAGAAACTCTCTTGGAGGTTATCATCATCCAAATAACAAAGTTATATCAGAATAAAATTGTATGAAAATCACTCAGAATCTGGCAAAACACATACCAAATTTTGTTCCATTCATAGAGTATAAGCTGAAATAGGTTGTGTTTTTTGCCACAAGGGGACTGACAATGGAAAGTTGCTGTCTGCTAGACCACCTAAGATAAATCAATTTTAAATATTTGGACATACTCCCTTTGTTCAGGAAACACATAGAAACAGACTCTCTTTGCACACATAGAAGTCAAATAGCCACTCATTTAAAGTGAGATTGCTTTAAAGTAGCTTGTACATGTTGCAGATGATAAGTGTGGTAACTGTTAGTGTAAAATGGGTTTAGTTTTAGTCATCTTGTGCCCTTGAAGGAAGGTAGAAATGGATTTCAAGAGGAAGCTATTAAGATTGGTCTATCAGTTGCCTGGTATAATTAAGCACTATGGGCTCTTCTGGTTGAGTTGTGTTGGTGGTGGATATATATATATATGTGTGTGTGTGTATATATATATATATTTATTCATTTATTTATTTATATATAAATATATATATTTATATTGTAGTGCTAGGACTTAAACTGGAGGGGTATATCTGATTCTAGACTCAATATGGCAGCGATTAGAATCTCTGCTGGCACTATACCCTAAAGAACTTATAATAATCTCAGGAGAATAGCTATTCTTGCTCTAAGAGGGGATAGGGGATGGCTTAGAGTTGTGTTACTTTAAATATTGAATGAAATGGCCCCTATTTTTTCCTGCATGCTGGTTATGTTGAACTGTTTTACTCCACCTCTCAAATTATCACTGATGTATTTTAAAAAGAAAAATTAGGTCAGTTGTCCATGGATCTGAAGGCCTAGGTTGTCTTTTGAACAGGATTTTGCAGTTTTTACTTAACAAAGGTATTGAGATGAGGGAGAGGAAAACTGTTATATTTTCCAGCATTCTTTGCTTATAGTTGTTTTGCTTACATTATGGTTAATAAGCCTGTACTATATCTCTCAATAGTTCTATTTGTGAACCTTTGCAGTGTGTGGTATATAGAAAAGGCTTTCAAGTCAGGCTACCTGAGTCTGCAGTCTAGTCTCACAATTTACCACGCAGGTGGGACCTGAGGCGAGTTACTTAGCATCTTTTTACCTTAGTTTTCTCACTTGTAAAATGAGAACAATAATATTACCTAACTCACAAGGTTTTTTAAAAGAACTAAATAAGATGCATATACCTCCTTTAGCATGGTAACTGAAAGATAAATTATTCCTTCAGCAAACTGAGAAATTCTAAATACTATGGAATTTCTTTATAGATATTTAGAGAACTTTCTCTAGCATAAGTGTTCTCAGAACCCTTTTTAAACAGTCAAAATAAAAAAGTAAAACTCTTCTTTTGCCATCTGAGGTCTAAATCTTTCATTCTATCAGCATGAGTGGACATTTTCTTCAGGAATGTATTTCTGGAGAAGTTGTATTGCTTTGTAAGCATAAAACACAATTAGTTTTATGTGGCATTGAGTGATTCCATCTCGAATCATGTGACAAAAACTAACCCGTGTCTACCTGTGCAACATAATCTGTTTATGCCACATTGAAATATCAATTTAGAGATGCTTCTTTCCTTGAGCAGCAAGTAATTATCTGGAAGAAACATATTTTATCACTACCTACGGCTGGAATCAGGCAGCAAATCTTCAGTCTCTGGCACATGATCCGGTGTTTCCTTACAAATTGTGCTACTGAACAGTTCTGTACCTTAACACTCTTAAATAAGATCTTGACACCCGTGTCATTGTGTAGGCTCCTATGTGGACGACAGGACTTTTCCCCCTTAATTTAAACGCCCTATTTTTCATCAAATGGCAAGCATACATTATGGCTCTCCATTCTAACCAAGGCACTAAAGGCTATTTCAATTTGACTACAGCGGTTTTCTGCCAAATGGCTACTCGAAGTTCCGCTGTGCACATTACCCACCAGAAAGCACAGAGTTGATGAGAGTGCACTGTCAACTACCTTGCACATCGATATGGGGGTTATTTGATTTGAAATTGGATTCTAGCCTTCCTTGATCTGTTATATAAATGGAGAAGCATGTGTTGAAGAAATTCTTACAAAGTTTATGAAGAATGTGATGTACTTTCTTTCCCCTACTAGAGTTTGTCTTCTACTTTGACTCCAGCACAAATTCTCATCTCAGTGATAAATATTCAAAGCTTTTAAAAGTAGAAGGGCGTGTTTTATTTTAATGGAAATAAAACTTAAGAAAATTATTCTATGCATGAATTTCTTCTGTGATATGAGTTGGGTGCAAGTTGCAGACTTTTGTAGCAGATTGACATTGTGACCCTTCTTTAAACATTTAAGACTTAGTTCAGAAGTTCATTGAATATGATGAGACATGATTCTTAAGTACAGAGCCTTCAAAAAAATCTTCTAAATATATAATGTTTTCAGCGAGACATGTCAGTCATTGTCAAGATGAAAGTCGTTTAAATGCTAAGTTCCTGGTAAACTGTGTCTATATTGTAGGGCTCTATTCACAAAGCAATCCCTCGGCAGTATGTGTAGAGCATACAAAAATATACCATTTTACTATGGGACATACTGAACTCTGGATATTATGACGTGAGGTTGGGAGGGAGGGAGTTTGCTATGCAAGTTACATGCTTATCACCAGTATGTTGGCCCTAAGGGCAGCACAGAGAACTTCAGAGAAAACATATTAAACGGGCATGGGGGAAGCATCCTTTGACCCACATAAAAGAGCTTTTGTGTAGCTCTCATGAGCACAAGATTTTATTTTCTAGTGAATAAAGATGTGCCATTTCTTTAGAATCAGAAGTAGATTGGCAACACTTTTAGTAAATGACAAAATAACTGTGAGTGTATTTGGTATTCAGGGTAAAACATTCATCACTATGAATGGTTTGGGCATCAAGGCAGCTTTAATAGGCAATCCCACAAGAAGCTCTTTGTAATTTAGCATTAATTGATGTTCCCTTATTGTAATGGCATTTGATAAGTTAAAAGATACTGAAATAAAGAAGGCAAACAAAAATCCTTGCACCAGTCCTTTACAGCTGCTGCCAGTAACTTTGGATAAAAATTAGCTGTAAAGTACAGCAGACAGAAACAGCATCCAATCTTCTGAGACCAAGAGCCTGGATTGGTGTTTGTGTTCAACTGCTAATATATCCCTTATGATTAGTGCCAGTCCTGCTATCTTGTTTGCTTTCTGGTATTAAATGACTTTGGTCTTACTTGATGTATATAGCGATGAGTCTCATTACTTTGAACTAATACATGATATGAGAATGATTAGTCTCATTTTTTGCTTTTAATGTACTCTAACATGTAGAAAATTTAACTATGCCTTTATATATATGTTACAAAAAAATTTTGAATAATAATTAAGTTTTAGAAATTTCATGAGAGTATCAAATATATATAAAAGTTTTCCTCATAAGGTTGTCATTTCTGTACTTTTCCCTGCTTTCAAACAAAATCAGAATGTCCTAGAGACTGTCCCCATCACTAGGGCCCAGGTGGAATTAACAGTTTCTTCCTCTAATCCCACTGAATTAGTTGATATCTCTATTATATAATATTGTATTATAATTTATTATTCCTGTTTGTTGTGCTCCTTTCAACTCTGTGCCCTCAAAGCTTAGGCAATGCTATTTGACAAATTTTCATAGAAGCATTTATTTTGTGCCACCACTAATCAAAGCACTTTACAAATCTTAGTCAAATGAATACTTATGACAACACAATGAAGCATGTGCTATTATTAGCGCCGTTTTATAGATGAGGAAACTGAGACACAGAAGTTATGTGACTTGTCCACGGTAATGCCACCAGTGAGTGGTAAAGCCTGGATTTGGACACAGTCCGTCCAGCCCCAGGAGTTGTGCCTTAATCACCCCTTAATGATACCTCTCATAGGTAACAATGAACATTAACTGAACAAATGAATCACTGTTCTCAAGGAAAGATTAAAGTCTGACAGCAAAATTGTCCATTAAAAGCACCCAGTAGAAGCTGGAGACTGAATCCATTATATTTATTTAACAAATAATATATCATTCTTTAAAAAAAAAATAACCCTGTGAGATTGGTATTTTTATTCCCGATTAATAGATGAAGAAAATAGATACCAATGTTTTGCCTTTCAGTTTGACTTCTATGGTGGGTACTCGGCATTCAAGCACCTGGGTCACTTTAGGAACAGGTACCAGGTCTGCCTTTCTCAGAATTTATTAATCAAGAAAATGTGTTAATTAGAGCTTCTTTTTTTTTTCATGAGGAACAGCATCCTCCCAGGAATCTATAAAAGGGGGCATCTGAAGACAAAACCATATGAATGAATAAAAGCAGAAAATGCTCATGATTAGAATTTCAATAAGAAGGGGAGACTAACACAGAGACAAACTGTTCTGAGAATACTCAGGAATTAACAGAGTACAGATAGCCTAGTTAGATAATAGTAACAGCAAGCATTTACATTCTGCTTTCTATGTGCCAGGCACCCTTCTTAGCACTTTAAACATACCAGCTCACTTATTTATCAGAATGTCCCTATGGGAAAGGTACTCTTATTTCACAGAGGTTTGTTCCAAGTGAGAATAGCCAAACCTTAAAACTGGTAGAACAATATTTGCTCATATAGCATCTCATCACAACTGTCTCAGAGTGGATCTCAGAGTCCATAGTATTTACTTTTGAGCCCCACTTTACATATCACAATGAATTCGCATAACTGCATAGTAATCTAGCATGCTGCATTTTTTTTTTAAGATTTATTTATTTTATTACATATCTCCCCTCCCGCCCCCTGCTGCGGCGACCCGCCGAGACTGGTCACCGCGCAGGCGCGGCTTTCCCCGCTTGTGGGCAGCTTCTGCTTCCATTCACGGCCGGCTCCACTTCAGTTCGTGGGTGGCTGCGCTCCGTTGACGGGCGACCTGTCCTGCCCGTGGCGGCTTTTGCCCTGTCCGTGGCAGCCTTTTGCCCTTCCCACAGTGGCTCTGGCCCGCCCATGGCAGCTTGCCATTCTCAAGGTGGTCTGCCCGCTAGGAGAGGTCCCTGGGAACCAAACCCAGGGCCTCCCATGTGGTATGCCGGCACCCTATCCACTGGGCTATCCAGCCGGCCCCGCACGCTGCATATTGTGTGAAGATATT
>PVKH010024581.1:0-13597 GCA_004027955.1 Chaetophractus vellerosus
GGTGAGCTGACTCGGCGGGTTGCCACAACGGGGGGGAAACAAGCAGACACAGGAGAACGCAAAAATGAACACAGCAAGAACAAGCAGAAAGGGGGTGGGATATATAATAGAAAATAAAATAAATAAAAAAATAATTCGTGAGTTGATTGCATCTATAACTGATTACATCTACAATCAACTGAGGAAATTATCTTCCAATCAGTTGAAGGCTTTAAAAGGAGAAGTGATGATTTCAGCAGTCAGAAGAGAGAACTTCCATCCCTACTTCAGCCAGCCAGCTTCTCCTGGGGAATTCATTGAAAACTCTCATCAGAGTTCCCAGTTTGTGACCTGCCCTATGGAACTTGAACTTACAGATCCCGTAGTCACATAAGAAAATTCTTATAAAAATGTATTACAGATATCTCCTGTTGGTTCTGTTTCCCTAGAGAAAACTGACAAATACAGCTTTAGTACCAGGAGTGGTTCTTGAGAAACAGAATTTTAAGGATGTGTTTCTGAATTGCTTTTGGGGTTGGTTCTTTAATTAGAATCAAAGGCACTAATGACTCTATTTCCAATAACCAAGATAGTTCATAGTGTGAGTTGGCAATAGAGATATGCAAAATATCACCACTGGATGTGGCTACTCAAATGCTTATAAGAGGCAAGGTTCTGGGTATGAGTTTTTTGACATATTAACAGAGTTTTATGGAGTTAAAAGGTATGGTGGGGTTGGCTGGTTGTTCCTAAATACACTGGATACAGGTCTAAAGGAAAGGGATGAGCTCAAAGCTTCAAATTTGCAACTTAAGTACTGCATGAAGGACATGAAAGTTTCTATGTGCCCTGGAAGCAAATCTTATTTTGTGTAACTACAGACTTGAAATTTCTGAAAACCAGACCCAGAGTCTCGCTGTGAGAGTGGTTGAATTTCAATGTAAACTAAATTCCCATCCTTGCAGGATGTCTGCTGTTAAAGTGAGGGCATTGGTTAGAAAGGAATGGGGGATCCGAAAATTGGAATGTGGACATATAAGTTGATAATGATGGCTATGGGGACATTAAAACCCTGGATTCTTCTGAGTCTTTGCCAGAAAAACCTGTAATGGCCTGTCCTGAGAAACCAGCCTCCTGACTTCCAGTCTGCCCTGAGGAATCAGCCTCCAGTCCTCCAGTCTGCCCTGAGGAATCTGCCATCCAGCCTTCACCTGAAGAGATTAACCCTGCTGTGCCTGATAAACCTGTACCTGAGCAAACAGTCCTCAATCCTCTGTCTGAAAAGATTAATCTTGTTTCATCAGATGAAACTGCAATGGAATGTCCTGAGGCAGTTAGCTTGCAAGACGCTTCCACTTCTTCCTGTAACTCACCCCCAACCACCCCTCTTTTATTCCAGACCTATAACTAAACTGAAGTCCCAACAGGCCCCAAACGGTGAAGTACAAAGTGTGACCCATGAGGAAGTATGGTATTCTCCAAAAGAACTGCATACGTTTTCCAATTTATATAGACAGAAATCAGGGAATGGATATTAAGGGTATGGGATAATAGTGGAAGGAATATAAAGTTGGATCATGCTGAATTTATTGATATGGGCCCACTAAGCAGAGTCTGGAGTCAATGTAATAGCTTGAGTGGTTAGAAAAGGCTCTAACAGTTTGTTGGGATAGTTGGCTAAACAAGGACCAAAAAGTGGCTGACCTAGTACCTAAGGTGGAAATACCAAAACTGCCATGGTATATAGTGTAGATGAGGGGATCCAAAGGCTTAGAGAGATTGGAATATTAGAGTGGATTTATTATGTAAGACCTGCAGACCACACACTTTGACCAGGACTGTGAGGAATAAATTTGTGAGACTAACTCCATATTACCTGAAGAGCTCCGTGGTTGCTCTATTCTGTAAATCAGATATTACTGAGGGAAATGCTGTCATGGAACTAGAATCCTTAAACACAACAGGGATCATCAGATCCCAGGTTGGCAGAAGACAAGTGGCAGCACGTAATCGCCAAAATTAGATGGATGTAACTACAATGGACAGCAGGCTCAAGCAGCAATCAAAATGGCCTGACTTGCAGAGACCTGTGGCATTGGCCAGTATATCATGGGGTACCTAGAAGTAAAATAAAGATTTATGTCTTTATTTACTTCTTCCCCTGCCCCCGTTTTGCGCTCGCTGTCTGCTCTCCTTGTGTTCTTCTGTGTCTGCTTGTCTTCTCTTTAGGCGGCACTGGGAACCGATCCTGGGACCTTCCGGAGTGGGAGAGAGGTGCTCAATCTCTTGCACCACCTCAGCTCTCTGGTCGGCTGCAACTCTTATTGTCTCTCCTCTGTGTCTCTTTTTGTTGCATCATCTTGCTGCGCCAGCTCTCTGCGCAGGCCAGCACTCCATGCGGGCCAGCTCTCCTGCGCGGGCCAGCACTCCTGTGTAGACCAGCACTCCGTGTGGGCCAGCACTGCATGTGGGCCAGCACTCTGCTCAGGCCAGCTTGCTGCACAGACCGGCTTCCCTTTCACCAAGATGCCCCGGGAATCAAGCCCTGGACCCTCCTATAGACTGGAACCCAATTGCTTGAGCCACATCTGTTTCCCCTAGAAGTAAAATAGATAGGCAGTCAACTATATTCCTGCTTGAACTGTATAAGCACAAGAGTTCTAGGTCAAGTGAACAAAAGTCTAACTCCAATTACAGAAACAGAGTCACGGCTCCTTAATCAATTCCCAGATTTAAGGCAGTTTACAGACCCAGAGCCCACTGAATGAGGGGAAGGCCTGGTCCCCTTGGGGAAGAGCCTTGTGTTTCACTGCCAAAAATATATACTGTTAATCTTCCTCCCAGGCTTCCCCAAACAGACATACAGCCTTTTATCAGGGTAACTGTGCTTTGGGGAAAAGGAAATCAAACATTTTGGGTACTAATAGACACTGGCTCAGAAGTGACATTAATTCTAAGAGACCCAAAAGTCACTGTGGTCCACCAGTCAGAGTAAGGGTTTATAGAGGTCAGGTGATTGATGGAGTTTTAGTTGAGGTTTGACTCAAAGTGGGTCCCTGGACCCATCCTGTGGTTATTTCCCCAGTTCAGGAATGCATAATTGGAACAGACATCCTCAGCACCTGGCAGAAACCTCACATTGGGTCCCTGTCTTGTGGAGTGAGAGCTATTATGATAGGAAAGACTAAGTGGAAGCCACTAGAACTGTCCTTACCCAGCAAAATAGTAAATCAAAAGCAATACCAGGGGGCCGGCTGTAGCCCAGTGGATGGGGTGCCGGTTCACCACATGGGAGGCCCCGGGTTTGGTTCCCGGGGGCCTCTCCAAGCGGGTGGACCACCTTGAGAAGGCAAGCCGCCACAGGTGGGGCAGAGCTGCTGCGGGCAGGGCAGGTCGCCCGCAAACAGAACGGAGCCACCCACCAGTGGAGCAGAGCCGCCCACGAGCGGGGCAAGCCACCTGCACGGTGGGCTGATTCGGGCACATCGCCATGGCGGGGGGAGACAAAGCAGTCACAGAGGAACGCAAGAATGAGCACAGCGGGAACGGGCAGAAAGGATGGGATAAGTAACACACACACACACACACACACACACACACACAAAGCAATACCAGATTCCTGGAGGGATTGCAGAGATTAGTTCACCATCAAGACTTGAAGGATGTAGGGGTAATGATTCCTACCTCATCCCCATTCAACTCACCTGTTTGGCCTGTGCAGAAAACAGATGGATGTTAGAGGATGACAGTGGATGATTGTAAACCAGGTGGTGACTTCAATTGCAGCTGCTGTTCCAGATGTGGTACTGTTACTTGGTCAAAATCAACACATCCCCTGGTACCTGGTTTACAGTTATTGATCTGGCAAATGCTTTCTTCTCAATTGCTATTAGTAAATTCCTCCAGAAACGGTATGCTTTCAGCTGAGCTGGCAAGAAAGCACCTTCACTGTCCTACCTTCAGGAGTATATCAACTCTCCAGCCCTATGTCATAACCTGGTCTGCAAGGACCTTCATCATCTCTCCCATCCTCAAGACATCACACTGGTCGATTATATTGAGGATATCATGTTGATTGTACTTAGTGACCAAGAAGTAGCAACTACTCTAGACTTATTGGTAAAAGATTTGCATGAGAGAGGACAGGCGACAAATCCAGCAAAAATACAGGATACTTCTGCCTCAGTGGAATCTCTGGGTGTTCAGTGGTGTAGGGCATGTTGAGATAGTTCTTCAAAGGTAAAGGAAAAGCTGTTGCATCTGGTCCTCCTATGACCAAAAGAGAGAGAGACAATGCCTAGCTGGCCTCTTTGGATTTTGGAGACAACATATTCCTCATTTGGATGTGGTACTCTGGCCCATTTACTGACTGACCAGAAAAGCTGCTAGTTTAGAATGGGAACTAGAACAAAGGAGGCTCTGTGACAGGTCCAGGCTGCTGTGCAAGCTGCTCTGGGGACATATGATCCAGCAGATCCAATGGTGCTGGAGGTGTCAGTGACAGAGATGCTGTCTGGAGCCTTTGGCAGGCCGCTATAGGAGTATCACATGCAGACCCTTAGGATTTTGGAGCCATCCTATGCAAATAATTACTCTCCTTTTGAGAAACAGCTTTTGGCCTGCTACTGGGCCTTAGTAGAGACTGAACGCTTAACCGTGGGCCACCAAGTTACCATGAAACATGAGTTGCCCATCATGATCTGGGTGTTGTCTGACCCACCAAGCCATAAAGTTTGGTGTGTGCAGCAGCACTCTGTCATAAAATGGAAGTGGTATATATGAGATAGGGCTCAAGCAGGTCCTGAAAATACCAGTAAGTTACATGAGGAAGTGACCCAAATGCCCGTGGCCTCCACTCCTGCCACAATACCTTCTATTTCCCAGCCCACATCTATGGTCTCTTGGGGAGTTCCTTAAAATCAGTTGACTGAGGAAGAGAACTCAGGATTGCATTACATGTGGTTCTGCATGATATAGAGGTGCCACCCGAAAGTGGACAGCTGCAGCACTGTAGCCTCTTCCTGGGACATCCTGGAAGGACTATGGTGAAGGGAACTCCTTCAAGTAGGCAGAACTTCAAGCATTGTACCTGGTTCATTTTGCTTGGAAGGAGAAATGGCCAGAGCTACATTTGTATACTGATTCATGGGCTGTTGCCAATGGTTTGGTTGGATGGCCAGGAACTTGGAAGGAACATGATTGGAAAATTGGTAACAAAGAGGTCTGGGGAAGAGGTATCTAAATAGATCTATCTATTCTGAGTGGGCAAAAAGCATCAAGATATTTTTGTGCCACGTGAATGCTCACCAGAGGGTAACTTCAGCAGAGGAAGATTTAAATAATCAAGTGACTAAGATGACCCATCCTATGGATAACAGTTGGCCTCTTTCCCCAGCCACTCCTGTCATTGCAATGGGCTCATGAATATAGTGGCCATGGTAGCAGGAATGGAGATTATGCATAGGTTCAGCAACCTGGACTTCCCCTCACCAAGGCCAGCCTGGCTACAGTCACTTCTGACTGCCCAATCTGCGAGCAGCAGAGACCAACACTCAGCCCCAGTACGGCACCATTCCCTGAGGTGATCAATCCGCAGTCTGCTACCTGGTGGCAGGTTGATTACAATGGACCATTTCCATCATGGGGGAGGGGGGTCAGCATTTTGTTCCAATTGGAATAGACACATATTCTGGATACAGATTTGCCTTCTCTGCATGCTGTGCTTCTGTCAAAACTACCATCCTTGGACTTACAGAATGTCTTAACAACCGCCATGTCATTCCACACAGCATTGGTTCTGATCAAGGAATCCCCTTCACTGTAAATGAAATATGAGAATGGGTACATGTACATGGTCTTACCATGTCCGCCATCATCCTGAAGCAGCTGGATTGATAGAACTGTGGAATGGTCTTTTGAAGATTCAATTACAGTTCCAACTAAGTGACATTACCTTGCAGGGCTGGGACAATGTTCTCCAGGAGGCTGTGTATGCTCTAAATCACTGTATGGTGTTGTTTCTCTCATAGCCAGGATTCACGGGTCCAGGAATCAAGGGGTGGAAATGGGAGTGGCACCACCCACTATTACCCCTAGTGATCCCCTAGAAACGTTTTTTCTTCCTATCCCTGAAACCTTAAGCTCCACTGGTCTACAGGTCTTAGTTTCAGAAGGAGGAGGTTTCCACCAGCAGACACAATGATTCCGTTGAACTGGGATCCTCAGTTTACTTTGGGCTCCTGGCCACTTTGGGCTCCTCATGCCTCTGAATCAACAAGAAGGGAAATACCGTACTGGCTGGGGTGATTGATCCTGACCATCAAGGGGAATTAGGACTGCACCTACACAATGGAGGTAAAGAAGAGTTTGCCTGGAATACTGGAGATCCCCTAGAGTCTCTTAGTACTACCATGCCCTGTGATTAAAGTCAATGGAAAACTGCAACAACCCAATCCAGGCAGGACTAACAATGGCCCAGAAACTTCAGGAATGAAGGTTTGGGTCACCCCACCAGACAAAAACCATAACCAAATGAGGTGCTTGCTGAGGGTAAAAGGAACATGGAATGCATAGTGGAAGAAGGTGGTTGTACATATGAGCTACAGTTATGTGACCAGTTACAGAAACAAGGACTATAATAGTTATATTTCTTCCTTGTTTTGTTGTTTGTATATGTACATAAAGCAATTACTTTCTCTTCTTCCCTATCTTATTCCCTTGTCATATGACATAAGTTGTATTAGTGTCATGTCATAGTATTTCAGCTATAGGATATCAAGTTTAAGAGTGAATATTACCTAAGGACTTGCACCCTATTCTGGGGAGAGTTTGTGCATTCCAGTTGTACACAGGACAGTTGAGTATTGTTACATGAAAATATGACTTATTGCTTTTATTTGGAAATTAAGTGTGGTTTAAAGAGATTTCTCCACCACACCAAGGAAACAAAAGAGCCTACAACTGCAAGCAAGAGAGTCACTTCCATTGGCTGTGTGGGATCGAAGTCCCCTTTCAATTAGAGGTGAAGTAGACATCACTATCCCAGAATCCTCAGGATTGGGTGATGAACTATGGACTAGATTGGACTTACTGGTATTCTACTATAGACTTATTGTGGAGACAGTTGCTACTGGAGGTGCTGAAGTCAGGGAGAGGGAAAAAGAAGTATAATATGGGACTTTTTCAAGATTTGGGAATCATCCTGCATGACATTGCAATGACAGATATAGGCCATTATATATCTTCCCATAACCAGTGGTGTGGGAGAGAGTGTAAACTACAATGTAAACTATGGTCCATGCTCAGTGGCAATGCCCCAGGATGCATTTATCAATTGCAATGAATGTGTCACACTAATAAAGAATGTTGTTTATGTGGGAGGTGTGGCACGCGGGACACGTGGGAATCCCTATTATTTTGTGTAACATTTATGTAAACTAAGTATCTTTTAACAAATAAAAAAATATATTTAAAACTTAAAAAAAAAAAGAATTGGAAAAAAAAATAAAGAGGTTTCTATGGCTGCCAAGTTGACAAGAGATAGACTGTGATGGTTAAGTTCATGTATCAACTTGGCCAGGTTATGGTGTCCAGTTTTTCAGGCAAACAATCACTGGCCTGATCATTACTGTGGGGACATTTTCTGGACTCAAGTCATCAGTGAGTTGATTGCATCTATGGCTGATTACATCTACAATCAACTGAGGAGATTGCCTTCAACAATGAGCGACATCTCCCCATTAAAAAATGGACAAAAGACTTGAATAGACATTTGTCCAAAGAAGAAACATAAATGGTGAAAAAACTCATGAAAAAAACGTTCAACATCATTAACAACTAGGGAAATGCAAATCAAAGCTACAATGAGATATTATTTCACACCTATTAGAATGATCACTATTAAAAAGACAGAAAACTACAAATATGGGAGAGATAGGAATGCTTTTTCACTGTTAGTGGGAAAGTAGAATGGTATGGCCACTGTGGAGGACTGTTTGGCAGTTCCTATGGAAATTGAATATAGATTTGCCATGTGACCCGGCAATACCACTACTGGATATATACACAGAAGAAATGAGAGCAGTGACACAAATAGACATCTGCACACCAATGTTCATAGTGGCATTATTCACAGTTGCCAAAAGTTGGAAACAACCCAAGTGTTCATCAAATGATGAATGAATATACAAATTGTGGTGTATACACACGATGGAATATTATGCAGCTATAAGAAGGAATGAAGTCATGAAGCATATGGAAGATATTATGTTGAATGAAGCAAGCCAGACACATAAGGACAAAAACTGTATGATTGCTTTATTATGAACTATATATTGTGGAAACTCATGGAGTTAATGACTAGAATATAGTTAAGCAGAAAATAGAAGGAGGTTATAGAGTAGAAAGCTGAGGGTTAATCTCTGCAGAATTAGTAAAACTGTTCATAAATCTTTGGAAATGAAGAGAAATGGTGAAAGCACATTTGTAACTAACAGTTATTATATGGGTATGACAGTGGTTGAAAGGGAAAGTCTAAGGTCATGTATATTACTAGAAGAAAAGCTAAAAAATGTAACATGGGATTTATAGTATAGCATAACCTCATGTGAAATATGAATATGAGTCATATTGCATATATACGATGGTTTTTCTTTGAAACTGAACAAATGTATGTTAATGTTACAAGATGTTATCAGGCAAAAATACAACCAAAGCAAAATATGGGTAATAGTGCATAGTAATATATTATTAACCTTCCTTTAAGGGTAAAAAAAAAAAGGAAATATACTAAGTGAAAGAAACTAGACAAAAGGTACTACATATATTGTTTGACTCCAAAAAGTATAAATACAAATAAATTTGAAAGATGGAAACAATAGCAGCTATGTACAGTAAGGGAAGCATAGAGAGATTGAGAAGGGATTAATAAGTGGTAGAGCATTTCATTGCTTGTTTTTTGTTTATTATTATTATTATAATTATTGGAATAATGAAAATGTTCTAATAATGATTGAAAGAATGAATGCACAAGTATGTGATTATACCAAACACCATTGATTGTTCACTTTAGATGGATTGTATGCTTTATTAATATATATCAATGAAATTGATTAAAAATAACGAACAATGAGAGACAGCTCATCCAATCAGCTGAATGTTTTAAAAGGAGACGTGATGATTTCAGTAGTCAGAAGAGAGAATTTCCAACTCTACTTCAGCCAACCAGCTTCTCCTGGGGAATTCAGAGAAAACCTTCATCGGAGTTCCCAGCTTGTTGCCTGCCATACAGAGTTTGAACTTGCATATCCCTACAGTCATGTGAGACTCAAAAAATCTCATAATATTTACAGATATTTCCTGTTGGTTCTGTTTCCCTAGAGAACCCTGACTAATACAATATGTGTGTTTGTGTGTTTTCATTTTTTAAATAAATGAAGCTCTGTGTAAAATAAAAAAGAATTAATGAGCTTCCTGACCTCCTATGAACTTAATATATAAATTCTGCTGCACTGTTGCATGCAGATAAAGAACTAGAGAAGAAAGTAATCGTGATGGTGACAGCGCTGAGAACTATTTTTAGAATCCAACAAATGAGGTGTGTTTTTTAAAGGCACTCGGCTGAGTCCCATTTGATCTTAGGACCTCCCTCATCCATTTCTCAATATAGCTCAGGAATATTGAACACCCCAAATATTCTGAAAGCTCTTGGTAAGAAATGAATGGAAGCATAATAGCTCAGTCCAGCAAAGAAATTAAAGAAATCCATAGGTCACACAATTATTAATCTTTAAACTTATTACCACTCCCCATGGTCAGGTGTAGCTGGGTTGTGGGGCTGTGCCCCTGGCAAAAAGGGTGCAGTGATTTGCCAGCTTTATGGACACAACTTCAAAGACTATGGACAGGACTTCAGAGCGTATGACAAGTATCCTTTCCTTGCAGATCTTAGAAATAAACTTTCAGCCACGAGTAAAAGACACAGAAAACGTTCATCAGCCGCTAGCAAGACCAGGTGGAGTCCTGAAGAGGAAGGAACTGCAGAGAAGATGGGATGATAAATGGTGTGAAAGCCAAGTTAGAGGAAATAGAATAAAGAGCACAGGTGGAGGAAATGACCTTTCCAGAGGAGACACTTGAATTCAGTGGTCTTGCCTCTCTCCCTTTTCCAATAAACAGACAAAAAATTTGAGCGAATGTTTATTAACTTTCTCTGTTTCTTCCATTTTCAAATCATCTCAAACCAGGACCCAGACAAATCATTGAGTAGAAACATAGCTAAATTTTGATAGGGTGGAGGATGTTCATTGTAGAATTGTTTATGATCATAAAAAAACTGATAGCCTAATGGCCCAATAGGCCATTGTGGTACATCATTTGTAGGACAGAATGCTATGGATCAAACATGCTTTGGAAATAAATTTAAATGTGAGGAAATGGTCATGGAAATATCATTAAATATAACAGCAAATTATCGAACATTTGTAACGCATTTTTCAATTTGTTAAAATATGGTTACATGTATATGGAAAAAAAAAAAGACGAAGGATACAGATCAAAATGCCAACAGCAATTATAGCTTGGTAGGAGGTTACAGGTGATTGTTATTTTCTCCTTTGTGTTTTTCTAACTTTTCCAAAATTTCTTCAATAAACATCATTTGTATAATGAGAGAGCTATTAAAAGTTTTTTAACGACTCCATCAGCCCATCAACTAGTGGTTCAACCTATCTGAAATGTTTGCTTTTCAAAAAAGTGGGATAAATGCTCCTTCTACTTGTAGATACTGCTTTTAGTTTCTAAACCATGGTGATACAGAAGAAGAACACTTTGATTTTATAGGGAGGCAAGTAGCTATGCGATCTTGCACAAGAAACTAAATAATTTTCAAGTGAGTTGACAGTCCCCTAGGGTTTTAGATAAGACACCAGCCAGAGATCCAAGTTCGTGCCTGATGCTTATCACTAGGAATCCTGGGGCAAGTGAGTTCATTCAGAGTTAGAGTCCCTATCTGTAAAATGGAAAGCCTCGTCTCTCTTCTGCATACTTCATGAGATAATCATTAGGTCCAAAAGAACTCAAATTGCATGGTAAGTAAGGTGAGGCCATTCGAAAAGAAATACAGCAAAGACGCCTTTTTTGCTTTCCTTAAAGGACCAGAGAGGAGCCTGGTTCAGAAGATAAAACCCTGCATAGAGCGAGCTGCCGGAGACGTTATCAGGCAGGAGCCCACCAAGGTCTGTGGCAGGGATGCAAGGTCAGCCTTTTCTAAAACAGTGTGGGCTTTACAACTCACTGTTTTGACTGCTCTGCCATCTGGCAGTATCGGTTCCCAGCCAAACTGGTTCTGAAGAGAGCTTCCAGGAGAACTCTTTAGCCATCTCCACACAAAGAAGGAGAGGAATTGTATTTCAGTTCTACTCGGCTTCAAGGTCCCAGCCAGGCAAACCGGCAATGCCGACCGCACTCCATGTCACCTTTTTGTCATGTGCTCATCTTGTCTTGACCTATACTACATGCTCTCCCTTCCTCACTTTCAAAGCAATTTCTAGGAGTCATTTACCCACTACTAAGAACAGGTTTAAGTCCCTAAGTCTCTTCTCCCTGTGTCACTTCTTATGGTAGGGTGAAAGACTGTCAAGTATGAGGAAAATTGAAGGCCATAGTGAATGGGGTGAAAGGAAAGGAGGGAGGTCAGGTGAATTTCAGGGAGAAGCCACTCACTTTTCCTTCGGGAGGAGACAACTGTTCTCTCCCATCCTAAAGTCTGGTCTTGAAGCAGTGTCAGTAGAGCCTGCTTTGGGAAAAACTATTCATGAAAATGAATAATTTGAGGTACTGATGCTTCCTTTTAAACTCCAAAGACCAGAATAAAATACTATACACTGGCCTGGGGCCCCACATGATCTGGCCCCTGCTCACCTCTACCCTGTCCTCTCTAGCACCCCAGCCACACCAGGTGTGATGGTTAATTGCATGTGCCAACTTGGCTAGCTTATGGTATCCAGTTGTTCGGTCAAGCAAGCTCTGGCATCATTGTTACTCTGAGCATGGTTCATAGATGAATTTGCATCTGTAGTCAGTTGATTGCTTGTATACTGATTGCATCTATTATCAACAAAGGAAATTGTCCTCAGCAATGAGAGGAGTCTCCTCTTTTGAAGTCCTCAGTTTGAAGTCTTAAAGCCAGAACTGAGGATCTCACGAGATGGAAGAATTCCTGTCTCTCTTTCAGCCAGACAACTTCTCCTGGAGAATTCTACTTCACCTTCATCAGATTTTCTAACTTGCAGCCTGCCCAATGCAATTCAGACTTGTCAACCCCCACTCGTGTGAGCCAATTCCTATAATCTCTTTATACATATATCCTGTTGGTTCTATTTCTCTGGAGAATCCTGACTAATTAAATACACAGGGCTTCTTCTTGAACAAGCCAAGTTCCTTCCTGCCTGGGAAGCTTTGCACTTACTGTGTCTCTCTTAGAACAGTCCCTCCCCTCATTCATAGAGGGAGGTTGCCAGGTGGAATACAGGACACCTAGTTAAGTATGAATATCAGATAAACGATGAATTTTTGTAGTACATGTATTTCCCAAGTATTGAAAACTATTCATTGTCTATCTGAAATTCAAACTTAAGTGAGTGTCTTGTATTTTTATTTGCTAAATTTGGCACCCCTACCTAGGAGGCTTTCCTAACCAGCTCATGCATGGACCACCTACCCACTCCCACACAGCCTTTCAGCTCTGTCATTCCCATCTCCTTACCCTGTTTTATCTTTTCTTTTTTTAAAGCATTTACCACCACTTGAAATTATATATATTTTTATTGTTAGCCTCACCTACTAGCCAGGCAGAAAGCTCCATGTGTGCAGTGACTTTGTCCCATTTGTCCCTGGCTATCTCTCTGGTGTTTGACATGTAGTAAATACAATTTCATTTGAAGGAATGAATGAATTAAAGTATAAATGAATGAGTTTTACCAACAGCCTTCCTTTTCTTGAATCTTTGATTTTCTAATGTTTTATTTGAGGTTAAAATCAAATAACTTCCAATGTGAGTTATGGTTTCAGAGATTTCCACCCTGGCATACAATTTTTGTCTCATTGGCAACTTCATCAATCACTAGTCACCTTCCAATTTTTTCTTTCTGAAAATGCCTATCCTGCTTTAGCCCTAATTTTCCCACCCTCTCCCCAATATGTGCCCCCACACAGAGCAGTCTCCACCCCTCGACCCAACTTCCCTGACACCTAAAATACACAGAGACTCATTACGTTTACATTAAGGCCTCAAAAATGCAAATGCTCCCAAGATGAATATTATCAGCTTATTTCCTGGGAGCAAGTTTTGATTTGGAGAAATGAGTAAGGAAGAAAGCTCACTGGGGCCCCGTGATTGTGTAAAATAGCCTTGGAGTGGAAGAAGGAGGTCAGAAAAGTGAAATTAGGTGTAAACGTCCATCTTGTTTAGGCCCGTGCCTTCTGTCCGTACTGACCATCCTCGCCCCTGGCCTGCCTTAAGGCTTCTCAGCAGCCCCTTCTCCGTCCGTTCCCTTGACCACCAGCCCCTCAAAAAGACACTTTTGATTGTGCCCTCAAACCTCCATCAGCAGTCGTCAGT